>JAPUUL010000464.1:0-18210 GCA_029590625.1 Lasiodiplodia mahajangana
CACGAGGCATCTTGGAATGAAGTGGTCTAGCTTATGTTGCGATACTCTGATGCAGGTCGAAGTTGGTCGCGTCGGGCGCATCCTACTACATGTGTGGTGTAGACTTGACCATTCATCGTCCCAATCGAAGTAAACAAATCAGATCCGCGCTATTCCGTTTAAGTGCGACACCAGGGTTACCATTAGGTAGATAAGTGGGTACTTAATGAGGGGCAGCAGCACAAGCTCTTAATCACGTGCCGATTGCCAGCAACCCCCTGTAAGGAACCAACCTTATCTTGGCTCCCTGTAGGTACCTTATGTAGGTACTTCAACTTTGCTTTGGGCGTCTAGACTACCACTCGGATACCCTATCACTTAGTATTCACAGCACGCAAGGACGTAGTAAGCTAGAATAGACATCGATAATAGTAGCTTTACCGACTGAACTAAACTAAAACTAGAAGGTTATTTAACGGGAGGCGCTACACATAGTAATTGCATCGTATATTCTATTTCTACTAAAGACCAATTCCCAAAGCCGCGACGTACTAGAAACTTGATTATATACCGTGTTATTGCTCTATTTACAGAGTTGGAGCTATGTTTCTTCCGTATACATGGGTCTGCATACTATCACTCCATCGATCCGTATGCTAACGTCTACGAGCTATGTACCTTCTAAAAGTGATAGGACAAGATGTCTTCTAGAAGGGGCATATTTCGCTAGATGAAATGCGGATAGCCGATCATCCCTTGCCTGTACTTGAACTCCTGGAGTGATAGTATTCATGGGTTGAGGTTGTAGGGAAATCAGAAGAATTGTCCGACGTTGGGAACCTTTACACGCCGTTAGTAAAAAAGGGTACCTTTTCGTTTTGGGGATCTGTATTTACCTCGCACCAAGAATCCATCGAGCCGGCGAGAACTGAGTCGATGAATACCCCCATATCATTAATATGGGAAGGGAACATAGGAGCTCCTTCAAACATCGGGTCGAAGAAAGGTAACGTAGAGCCGACGAAAGGGTCTAACATTTTGAATCATTAGCGGTCAATTGACTAGACAGTGGCCAGCCCTGCTAACGAAAAATACGTACCCTGTTCATTACAAACCGCGCTGAACTCAGAGCTCTCGGCTGGCGTTGGTACTTGGCTTTCACTCGAACTTTCATCAGAATCGTGCTCAAGAACTCCAGGCAGGACCGATTCGATAGCAGCGGCGACTCGTTTTACATCAGCCGACATGGGTGTACGAGGACCATGTATCACTTTCGTTTGACGCAATGTCTGCTTGATCTCGTTGAGCTCGGATTCGCTCATCTTGTCGCCATTCCTCTGTAGATAGAAGCATAGGATACTTATTGCCAAGAGATAATCGTGACAGAAAAAGCACGTAATTCGCCACCTGACCGAATAAAGGGGTCCGCCGGTTTTAAGCCCTTCGTACATGACTTGATGCAAATTCAGAATCTTGAGCGCAGCCGCAACAGTTGTTTTAGTTGAGTACGAATACCGGTCATCTTGATTTGCCAGAGTTAGATACCGCCAATGAAGAATAATCTGGGTCTTATGATAATTCATCTGAATAAAGATTCGCTGCAGAATTATTTGTGGCGGATCTGTGACGAAATTCGATTGAGGTTTTATTCTGCAATATTCCGGGATCTTCTGGAACATATCTTCAATTTGTCGATCAACTTGTAGAACCTGGGCATATGTAGGTGGTTGTGTGTTCGTAACAACACTAGCCACGGCGATATACATACGGCCGGTTCGAAGTCTCGATAAAACAACTAGTATTGGGGTTGGGTCGCTGTCTGGGCGCGAGGGTGGTAGTTCGGTCGAGTTGGCGTTGAAATCGCTGTCTAGGAGATTCCGCGGTTCAGCTGTATCAACAAACGAGTCGTTGATTAGACGCGGCACTCCCAGCTGTCCGGACGTTGCAATATCTATCGCGTGTTAGCACCTGTTGTTGGCCAAAAACAAGACGATTCGAAGTCGCCTTGCTAGCCAATGACGTATGGGCGTATGAGAGTTCACTAAGGTGCTGTTAGTGATTACCACGGAGTTGTCGGCTTGCAGGGCACGGCGCGAATACGGACCCTAGATGGTAAAGCATTGCCCATAAGCGGCGCCTTAGTTCTCCCTCTACTGTTATCAGCCCCGGAAAAAGCATGAAGATGATGGGCAGCATACCATACGGCGAGATAGATTTAAAGTGGCCCGGGTCTCTGTGATACCCCATACGCACTATCGGAAAATGGATCAGTTCACTATTTCCAAATGGTACTCATAGAATATCCGTCCAAGTATTGTTCTCATCACGGTACAAGGTAGTCGAGATCGACGTACTTGCGAGATGCACCGTAGTATTCAAAATAATCCATGCGTCATTATTGACATCCCGTCGCCGCATGAACTCTGCCGTAAAATGGTGAAGAAGCGTCTCGAGTACATACTAGGACACTTGGAATTAGTAATCGCCATCTGGAGTATCATCATTTGCCTCTAGGCGTAACTTTCAATAAAAGGCAAAGACTCTGCTCTAGAAATCGCTACAGCATGAAGGATATAGCCTCGAGAAATACTTACTGGGCCGCATCTCGTGTACTCTCCGAGTGTCAAGCATTGTACAGTCTTCTCACGGTATGTTGCACTAAGTGAGACGTAGTTTAGATGCGGACCAGGCCGAAACGGGTCTTCGTCATATTCTCGGAAATGTACTCCTATAGCGAGGACACTGAAAAGTAACCCTATCCACATAATGGGGATCTGTTGAGGGTTTTCCCAGAACAGGTTGTACTACTAAGTGTAAGCATATTTTCAATCGACGGGTCTTGGTTATATAATACCTGCTTCAGAAATTCTAGTTTACTGATAGCACCTATTGAATGAGTTAGTAACAACAATCCTGCAGGAGTCGTAAAGTTATACTGACATGACGAGAGCTCAAGCATTTCGAAGCACTGCGAGACTAGATAATCGGTGAACTCCTTTGGGGGCACGGCCGCTAGGATCTCATCCCTACTGCAACGTTTGCAACCATATAGCAAAGGGGAGTCTAGAGAGTTGATTGATGAAGACTCTGGTGTAGCCTGGGCAGACCTAGAGTCGTCCGAACCGCCGAAGTCTTCCTTGAGTTGAGTAATTGCATCTAGGATGGAGTCCCAGTGGGTTTGATCATGATACTTTGTTTCTGTGCTACTGGATTTTAAGCTGCCAACATCAGATACGGCAAGTGAAGCATCAAGTTCCTGTATGTTTGGCAAGGCTTGCGGCGGAGAAGCAAGACCTGTTGCTTCATTCTGGTTCATGTATGACACCACAAGGTTCTCCAGATGTCTCAGCCTATCTTGAACACCAGTCGGGGGTGTTGAGGCGGCAGTGTTTGTGACATAGGTACACGAAGAGGAGAGCCCACGTCTCTGTGTTCCGTGTTCCGTTAGCATCATGGGAAATAGGCAGTGATGGAGTCATTCCATACCTCGCATGTTGAACACGGGTGATGGCGATCACATCGCAGCCTATCAAGGCAATATTAGCGCAAGCAATACCTAGTTGGTGGGAGCTGTTATTGGTGTTGTTGGTTCGTGGTGCGCTGATGTTGTGCGTTAAGTACCTAGGTAGGTAGTCAAAAATAACAACTAAAACATACTTGCGGCGTCTGCATATATTGCAACTCAACTGTGGCTTGTCGCGACGTCTGTTTGGCGGTGGACGGGGACGTTGCTTTGTTGGATCAACACCTGCGTAACCACAAGTTGGTTGGGGCTCTGTGTAGGTGTAAGTGGACATGATGGCGTTGCTTGGGTTCTTGGCTCTCCCGAATACACCCCTGCCTGCACCAGTGTGGGCGAATACAATGATAGGTCATTGGGGTGTCTCCAAACAGCAAGGCCGCAATTGATGAATGAGTCCAAAATGATTAGAAACAGAGAAGAGCTAGGCTGCCTAGATTGCATTTCGCACAGGACTGTTTCCCTTCTCTGCTGCGCTGTGAGAAGGTGCTGTTGCTGCCGAGCTGCCGAGCTATTGAGCTACTTTTTAGTGGCACCATCCGACCCCCCGAGCCAATCAGACCCAATCCTTGGTTAGGTATGTCAAAGAACTTCATGTCTTCAGTATGAATCAGTAATATTACCGTCTACGTCACTATTACTAATAACAACAACGATTTGTTCTAGAAATGAAGATGATTAATATGCTAAGATAAAAACCGCAACTTCATACCTCTTCGTTTTCCCTTTCGTTGTTGGACAAGCAATCCCCATGGTAATGTAAGTATTCTGGTTGCTATTCTTAAGTCGCAACAAATTGGTGTCACACTGTCGTTCAGGTGTATGCTAAAATTAATTATACTCCTTGCCGTACTTGTTCGGATAATTATGGATAGTTGATTTGGAACTGATGGCCTATTGACTCAATATACGTTCAACATGTTTGTGCTGTTTGTACTTGAAGCTTGCGCGTGATAACAAAGAGCTGCATCACTTGTGTGCACTTTCAAGATCTGTCAATACCTGGTCTCCGAAGTAGCTGTTACGGTTCCCATACAAGTAATTGCAAAAAGTTGAGGACACATCCTAGACAACTATTTCGTGGCAGTGGCAGCCTTAAAAATCCGAATTGGCATTATAGATAAACTCTATAGTCTTTTTAGTTTGCATCCCTCTAAAAATAATAGGTATCTAGCTAAGCTGAAGCTGCTAAACATATAAAATAAACTCTCCAATCGAGAAATGGGAAATCTTCAGGGCAAGTTGAATTATTGTTGTCTTATGTATCTCCTAAGTAAAGGAAAGTACCATGTCTCCCAATGGAAATCGCGTCGCGTGTTCACGTTGACGTGAATTGAAAGGCAAACAATAGCGAGAGGTTTTAGCTATAGGCGCGGCATTCGTGAATAAACACGTTATATGGGATGCATGTTTATTCACGGCTACATCGACCTCAAAATCAACCAAGCACTCTTTATACTGTGAATATCTACCAGCTAGCAAACAGCTTGTGTCATCAATATCATTACCTACATGCTACACTCACCCCGCCCTTTTTATCTTGTTGTTTTCCTCGTTTTCTGCCTCTTGCGAATGCAACGACACTTTCGTACCCTTCTAACTTGTTTCCATCTACACGCAACTCTGCCCACAACAAACACGAGGCTTTCTGACAGCACTGTGGAAGGTGTGGGCGCCATTAAATATTTCGCCCTGTCAAGCCAACGATCTTTTTATGTAACACTTGGTTTGTTGCACTGGAATCAACACAACTGTACCCTTGCGTTGGCGTTAAGGTATGTTGTCTGTGCCTAGTTGATCACTTCCATTGCAGTTGTGCCATAGGCTTATTGTGGTTTCAAAGGATATCCTGATATACGCTCGATAACAAGAGATAATGAACTCCAACGAAATGAAAGGAACAGAACCCCAGACTACGGATTCCACCGAGGAAACAACGAATGTCACTGAGAAAGCGATGGGATCGGCTGAAAAACCAGTTCCTGCTAAGGAAATAACAGATTCTGATGACAAAACTACGGATTCTACTAATAAAGGGGCTGATGCCTTCAAGGATATGGCGGATGCTGCGGAGGGAGCAACAGATTCCGTCCAAAGACTATTCGCGGCGTTTCCCGACCCAGACAGCGGCCAAGAGCTAGACGGCAAGGCCATCCTCTATGTGATAACCGTGGCATTGAAGCGATTCATCACAGACCCTCCCTCTCAAGACCCCGACTACGAGTTTCTCCTCGCCCATGCCAAGAGGAGCTTTGATCCTTGCAGATGTCCCGCCACATACTTCCGCCAACAGCTAGCCCACCTCGCGATCCAGAAACCGCTGCAGCGCAAGGACAAGAGCGCCAAAGGCCGCCAGCTCAAGTTGCACAGATGGATAGCTATGGGGAGGAAGAGCGAGATGTATCCCTTCACGAGAACGGACTGCCACCCTCCCGCCTCAACGGTGAAGTTGGCGCCACTTATGGGTTCGCCGGACTGCTCCAACTGTGGCAAGAAGCATGTCAACATGAGATGCCCCGGCTGCAACATATTGGACGAGACCTTCCTTGTCCACAAGGCCACCTACTGCAACAAGAAGTGCCTCGAAGCCCATGCCAAGGCTCACAAACCCCTTTGTGATAGCCGCAAGATGATATACCGGGCTACAAAGCTACTCTATTTCATATTTCTCTCACTCCAAGAAGCAACGTACATGTATCCCATCGAAAAGATCTCCGTGGAAAACGGCATCACTTATTTTAACGAGTATAATTGGGATCGTGCTTCCATCACTGGACGACCTGTCTTCCACCCGTTCCCGAAACATGTAGCCAACTCGCCAAGTCTCCGCCGTGCCTGTAAGTACAACCCTACTATTGTGTGGTTGATTTTAGGATCGAGTGCTATTTTCACTTTGCCCTTTTCGTGCCGCTATGCTGCCGCTCTGTGCTCTTTTCATTTTGAAACGTCTGGTGCCACTTTGCGTATTTGTCTACTGGCATAATTACTAACCATTAACATTGAAGTGATGTTCTGGGGTCAGGCGGAAGAAATCGGCATATCATTCTTTTCTCTGGTTGTGCATATATTCAGACGTAAGTACTTCCGTCCTCTCCGTCTCATGATATTAATTGTCTCTCATACTTCCTTGGAACAGCGATCTGCAAAAATGTAGAATTAGCGAACGTTATACCTCGCAACGTGACCCTTCCTCTCTGTCACATCTCAGGCGGAAGAGCCATTAGCAATGTCCTCTACAGACACCCGGTTCTGAGACTCACTTTGAAATCGGATGAGGCGTACGTTGTTGATCTTACCGCAGTCATACTTGGCTGGAAGGAGATTCTAGCCCCGTGGTTTCCCTGGGACGTTTTTCGAACCGATAGGGTAGAAATCGGCAATCTTGTGCCCACACGTGGCCTGTTGCAATCGTTACGGGCGACATTCGTCCAAAATGAGCTGGAGAATTTCCAACTCGAGGTCCGCGCAACGGTGCTCAGATCCATAATCGATGAGCTAGAAAAAGTGGTGGAGGTTAACTCCAACTACAACTCCCTTGAGCAGATTCTGAAGGCACCTATCGAGGAATACACAAGGATCGAGTGCGACATCGCGGATATGGTTAAGAGGAGGATATTCATGATGATTAAGAGCAAATACCATAAAAGCGCCTATCGCCTTTGGCCCGATTTTTCCATCTCTCCTCCTTACATTCAGCTAGCCCACAAAAAGGCTGATGTCTTGAAGAAAGAAGGTGAGTAAATCGTTCCGAGCCGTTTTATCTTTATTTCAGTTGTGCCCTAGGGCTTGATTCTATGGACGCTCTTCCAATACTAGATAAATCGTCTGTAAATGGGAGTTTATTTCTTTTGCTGACTGTTACCATCTAGTCTGGCTTACTCCAAAAGAATTTGACAAACTCAACAAGTCTGGAGCCGATATGAAAAAGATCTGGGCGGAACGAATTAAAGGAAAGTTTGAAGGGAACGAAGATGAGGAGGATGAGGAAGAAAAGGGAGAGAATTTAGGTGAAAACTCAGCAAAGTGAGATTCGGTATTCTTCATGATATGTTCGGTTATGCATTGTAGGATGCAACGAACACATGGAAGGATCATCCCCTGTTAGAAGGAAATCCTATGAGGAAAATGATGTGATGAGGCTAAAAGGAGACTGATGTGCTTGGTGAGTAAGAGGATCGTGAAAAACTCTCATCTGGGTGTGTTGGCAATCCTCCTAGTATCACCTCCTAGTATCAGAGGCGTACTATTTTGTGCGCGATGCGGAATAGGTAGTACCTGTCACAGTGTCTTGGCATTGTCGCCAGCCCCCATAAGGGTATAAGGATAGCTCGGAATTTCCTTTCGCAGAGATGCTAGGCTGCTAAGATGTTTTATAGCTCGTTGCAACAACATAGGTGCACAAGGCCTAGGTAGTCAGTGTTTCTCAGCATGAATTACGCCTTATAGCATACTTAACTAGCCTCGCTATGTGACTATCGTCGTGTGTGTATGTGGTGTTCAATAGTGAGACGACGAAGCCGTGTTTCTATACTATGGTTACACCTTTGAATATATATAAGTTATTATTATCCATAGGGTTACACCGCGTGTTAGGCTGGTCTTGTATACTTTTAGAGAGACTTGGTCAGGGGTATTGGTCCAATAGAGCCTGGACTACCTATTGGGGCTGGCAGCGGAGGCCATGTCCTTATTGCTACCTGTTGACTTCGACTCTTTTTGGATACGAGCTTCATCGGGTCTTCACGGGGCGGTATGCTGTAAGCATTAAGTGATGCCATGTTGAAATGGTTCATGAAGGGGGTAAGTATCCAAGCAAGGTTGCAGCGAAGCGAGACGGGGAGTGACTGGTGTGCCGATGGCGAGATGTCCCGATTGCCCATCCAGCCGAGCGAGCCAAAAAGGGATGTCCTATTAGTCGAATCGGTCCCGGTGAGCAGGTTGTTTGACGCTTAAATCGAGTAAGGGGTGACAGCTTCCCCTTATCTTACGTAGTTCCATCATATCACTCTTATAACATGGCGTAACTAAGTATGATAACACCAATCCTGTTGACGCCGGCTGATGCTGCATCTCGATGCGACATGCATAGGTAAGTAGTATTGCTAGCCGAGACGCATGATAAAGCTGCATTGAAAGTTCAAGGTTGTATTCCGGGCTGGTAGTTTATGCATGTAGTCTGTCGGCTAACAGAACAAAAGGAGATATGCGATGTTCGTGTGTTCCTGTTGGATGTGGGATATGAAGGAGTAGGTAATTGAGAGCTAGGTACCTACCTTATGATGTATACATATTACGGGGTTCCTGAGTTGGGATATCTCGCAGCTTACCTTAGGTGCCTTAGGTACCTCAAGGAAGCTTGGCTTTATCCGTTCGGAGCCGTATCCGTGCCGTTCTCTGTCAACGAGCGATCAATGACAATATTACGTAGTTCTTGGTCAGACCTACCCATTAGGTATATTAGGTATGACGAATTTGAGCTTCACCATCCAGGGCTCTGATCCAGGGTCGGCGCCAGCGAGATGCCTTTTATCTCCGTTATCGGTCGTTCTACCACCAGGCTACTTTAGTGCTTGATAGGTACATGTATGTATGCTGTAATACTGGGGTAATGGGGTTCTGAGGGGGGAACTGCAACCGCTAAGGTATCTTAGGTACTGAGACTAGAACATGCTGTGAAACGGAGCTCTTGTTTCTGGCTCCGGCCTCACTGCTAATTGTCATGATAAGCTTCATCTACTTACATCCACCTAACCTAGGACGTTCGTAGTACCTACTGATAGATACCTGTTTGCGGGGCATGCTATAGGCATACCCGATAGGCATAGGCGGTATATAGGTTCTGACCTTGCTGTTAGTAGCCAATCAGCAGGCGCAGGATTGAGCGTCAACCACTCCGTCTCGGTTTAGAGACGGATCCTTTCCACTTGGTCCGCTGAACTAACACTCCGTGCTCTTCGTGCACTGATACACTCCATATTACACGTCGTCCTCGACAACTCGCGCTGCCAGCGGCTCAGAGAATATCCTGTGGCCTTCGGTAACATGGATGCCGCTTTACGAAGTTCGTGGTCCGACAACGCTGCATCTCCTCCCTCCATACCTGTTTGCTCAGCAACGATGCTCAGGTTTACCCCGGGGCTCAGTGCGCCGAGCCGCCGACCGGGACCCGAGATATCGCTGTCTACCAACTAATTGGGACAATCTAGAGATAGATCATCACATCATGGGTCCTCTGCCTCGAGCATCGGTGCCGCTTTACTGCTGACTGCGGAAGGCCTGGTCGGTGATGAACCTAGTATCATGCCTGGACAATACACCGGGCATCCTAAAATAGGCGCTCGAGTAAATCCTACCTCGGCACTTGACTATTCACGGCCTTTTAAGTGTTGCCATTAGTGAACGGGGTACCACAGATAAGGGCTCCGGTGGTCCAGTACATTATTTTTCGAAGATATATTGGGGCTCCACGACTAGTCATAGAAACTTCGGCCAACACCGGCGAGTCACTGTTTTCACAAAATACTAGAGGACTCGTCCTTGTAAATTGCTCGCGCTTCGTTTCTCTTGATATAGTAATCATCGTTATCATAATGGCGGACGTGACGGTCATGTCCCAGCCAGTACTGGCTCAGACAAAGTCGACCTTTACTCCCATCATTTCGCAAACTCACATCTCTAATGATAATCACGATGTCTTCACGCCTGCAAAGCACCTGGATTTCAACGAGATGCCGACTGTGCATACAATGAAGGAGCTAGGATTCACGGAGTCTACAGGGGTCTCACCCATCGCCGTCTCAGAACCCTTTAAGCTGTTTACCGAGGAAGCTGTCATGCGAATGAGGCAAGAAGTTCTGTCACCAGAAGTATTTGAAAACTGCCAGTATTCCAGTAATCTCGCGCATTGCTACCTCCGAGGCTTCGCTAATAAGTAGGAATACTTCCCTAAACCAAGCAAACACTTACGGTCTACTAAACTGCCATGGCACTAACTATCGGAACTGTAGATACGCTCCTTTTGTCTACGATGTATGGAAGAACCCAGAGACTCTCGCCATTGTATCAAAGATCGCAGGGATTGACCTTGTCCCGGAGATGGACTTGGAGATAGCACACATCAACATCTCAGTGAAGTCCGAGGATGAGAAGAGGGAAGAATTGGAGGCCGTCGCTGAAAGGGCAAACTACGAAGCCGATGAAGGCATTGGAGGTTGTCCCTGGGAGGATGACAAGCCTATCGTCGGATGGCACACCGACAGCTATCCATTCGTCTGCGTGACGATGCTCAGTGACTGCACAGATATGGTTGGAGGGGAGACAGCGTTGCGCACTGGCAACGGCGATATTATGAAAGTTCGAGGGCCACAAATGGCAAGTTCACTATCAGGATTCTGCTCATTGGAACACTAGAGCTAAGACTTCACATGCAGGGCTGCGCAGTAGTGTTACAGGGCAGATATATCGAGCACCAAGCTCTTCGGACCCTGGGTACGACGGAACGTATCACGATGGTCACCTCCTTCAGACCACGCGACCCCCTTTGTAGAGACGACACAGTACTGACTACTGTGCGACCAATTTCCAATATCAACGATCTGTACAACCAATTTGCCGAGTACCGGCTTCAGATGTTGGAGGAGCGCATTCGCCTACAGCTGAAGGAGATTCATGACCTATCAGCGGCGGGCAGGCGAGTCTCGACGAAGAAGCTGAAGAGCTTCTTCGAGGAACAGGAGAAGTTCCTCGCCCATATGAACAAGGAAATGGTGGACGACGAAGATGTTGTCGTTGGTAATATCCAACAGGACCACATTACCCCGACGACTCCAAGCAAATCAAAGAAACGGCGTAAGCTGATGTAGACGCTTGGCCTTTTCCGTCTCAATATACGACTGATGTTTCCACCTTTGGCAATATTTGGACCCATCCTTTGATTTGTTATTCTCCGTGGTGACGATGAGGTTCCCTGTTAGGAGTATGATATCTCTAGTTTGCGACCAAAACTGTACGCTACGAATGGCGCATGAGTTTAGTGTTGGTAAATTGGTAATTGACTAGCAAGCAGGAGCCCATTCGTTAAAATGTTTAGAGCACTTAAGGAAAAGAGAGGTGAGGCAAGACGAGTCGATGTATGGTGATTGAACTAACCTCACGCAGAAAAAAAGAATTTACCTATATAAAACTAGGCATATTAAGAGTGACAAGCAGATTATAACGCTATGAAAAATCCCAATCGCCACTACTAGGTATTTCTGCAGAACTCAACTAATAAATGAATACATATCTAATTGTTAGGAAAAATAGGAGGGGTCGAACAAATCCTGCCCTGTGACCTGGGTTCTAGCCAGGCGTGGCTGTGCTGGCGAGCCCCAGCTCTAACGATAAAACTACACCTTTCTTTATTTCTTGACTTTATCTTTCAAAACAGTCATATATCTTAATGTTTTTATGCTATCCACCCCGATCTATGCTGCTTAACCGGAGCCCGAAACCTGTGTGTTAGGACGTGGCGTAGATTTGGGCTTTAGGTAGAGTACGATCGCAATTTGGTACAGCTATTTCCGGTAGGTAAATGCAACTCTATTATCAAAAAGTACCGCCACGTTGATAGTTGCACTTCTAGGGAATGTTATAACAGCTTGTTTGCTACACAGCCCTCTTCGCTTAGAGCTTATAAGTTGAGTATCCCAGATACCGAGCAGCAGTCTTGGCCTACCTTAAGAGTCTTCTCCCTTTGCTATTATCATATGTAGCTTATTCTATGTGCTTTCGCTACTGCACTCATCTCAGCTCATCTCACATGCGAAATGCTTTGCGATGCATGCAGGGGTATTTTTTCGGCCCCCAGGAAGCTCACTTATGGGACATACTACTCCTGGAGGCAAACCAGGTCTTCCTTCCTAGATGCACTACGCTTAGGTTGTCGTCTCTGTATAATGGTTCAGGAGAGTATATCATACCGCGACGACAAACCTGATGGGTTCCCGTACCATGTCCGGTACGCGTTCAAGGCTCTCAATCCGTGCTGGGCTCGCGATGGAACTGGTCCAGAGTGGCTCGTGCCGCAGAAGCAGAAGCAGGAGGCGGCCAAACTTAAGAGTAGCTCGGAGCACTCTGACGACGACGAATTAGTGCTGAAAAGATACTTGCACGAGGTGGACAAAGACCCTACGCCGAATGGCCTAGGGTCACTCCTCGCTGCCGACGCCGACGAGGTCGTCAATGAGGCTAGGAAGTCATGGCTAGTACTTGAATTCTACGGCCCGGGGGCCCACGTTGTGCTCCCAATGGAGCTTGCCACTAGTGAGAGCCAACAGAAGATTACCCACCTTGTAGCTTTTACTGAATGGTTGAATAACAGATGACGAGATGGAAAAGCTTATGCAACATAATATGGATAAACAGGCTTCGACAGGGAGTAATGAGAACCTTGAACTTGCTAATGCATGGCTACAAAAGTGCTTAACTAGCCATGATGCCTGTGGGCCGAGCCAGCCTGGTCAGTGGCTCCCTAAACGTCTTATTGACGTCGGTACGGCGACCGACGAAACTATTCGTTTGGTTTTGGGCCGCTCCCTAGACACGAAGAGTCCCTATGCCGCCCTAAGCTACCGCTGGGGCGAAAATACGAGCTTCGTCCTCACTTCGGCCAAGCTTGTGGCCTACCAGAAGGAAATGCCTCTGTCGCATCTCTCTTCGACTCTTAAGGACGCAATCAAAGTTACCAGGGCCTTGGGGCTGCGGTACTTGTGGATGGACTCGGTATGTATCGTCCAAGATGACCCAGATGACTGGGCTCGTGAATCGGCCATCATGGCCAAGATTTACGGCCTTTCTGCTTGCACAATTGTGGCAGCAAGCAGCGGCTCTTTTCTAGGCGGCATGTTTGCCACCAGGAATCAGTACCAGTTAGTTCCCTGGAGTCATTATTTCCCCCTTTTGGCATATTTTCGGCCTCATTGCTCCTGCATGCTCCCGAAATATGAGCGAAATCTTACTCCTTTCGGTAATTACTAACTCCAGCGTGTAAACAGGGTTCGCCCCTGCCGGATCCCGAACCCTTTCTGCATGAACTCGAGATATTCATTCTACGTTAAACCCCAGTACCTATATCGCATCCACGACAGGGAAGTGAAGCGCTCCGGCTGGTATAACCGGGGCTGGGTTTTTCAAGAACGCACGCTCTCGCCTCGTCTTCTAATATTCTCGGGCACTCAAATACTATGGACGTGCGAACAGATGCAAGCGGCCGAGAGTTGGCCTTGTGGGAGGACGACTGAAAACCATATTGATCGCTTCGAGTCCTTTGCTGAGGAAAAGGCTCGCTTCCTAAAGCTCGTCGATCCAGACGATGGCGTAACGAAACAGCACACGGCCTGGTTTAGGTTTATCAAAGAGTATATGAACTCGGAGCTGACGGTGCGGGCTGATAGGCTTGTTGCTCTACAAGGCATTGTATCCCTCGTCGAGGGCTACACTGGCCAGAGTTACTGTGGCGGATTTTGGCTTAATGATACCCTGCCGTACAACCTGCTTTGGACCGCTCAAGTTCCGCTTCTACCGCGTCCGACGGAATACATTGCCCCGTCCTGGTCGTGGGCTGCTCTGAACGGAGAAGTGCAGCTTAACTCCCGTAATCTGAGAAATAGTGTAGAGATGATTCAGATACTTGGCATAGAACGCATCCGACATATAGCGGTGCAGGCCGATAGGAATACCCGAGAGGCCTTGCGCATTGCAGGCATGTTGCTTCCTGTGAGCATCACGACATGTAGCAAGGGATTGTTCTACGACCTTGTGACACGAAAAGCTGGCGAAAAGTTAGCCGGTGGTATAAGTGCAAGTTATCCCCCCCAATTCCGACGCAAATTTCAAAGCCGAGCATTTACTAAAGGAGTCATAGCTCACAACTGTGAATACGGGCTTGTATGAAGAGGCCAGCAGAGTTAAGCCAGAGTCACGCAAGTTACCTAAGGTATACAGGTTGCGCAACGGACTACGCAAGTTCTTTGCGTACCTCGATTACTTGATTCGAGCTGAACCATCCCAGCCCCCCAGCCATTTTATCCGGGAACGACGCAAGAGAGTCACCTATGAAGTGGACTTTCGGCGTCGCCAAAGGGAGGTAGAGGCTAGAACGCAGCGTGTATTTGAAGATTTGGAAAGGGGTGTCAAGTTCCAAGAAATTGAGGAGGACCTGATCGAACGTAAACACGTATCGGGCATCAAGAACATTCAAGACGCGATTTGCTTTCTTGATACTCCTATGGATAAGAGCTGTGTAACACATGTACTCTGCTTACCAGTTATCAGGGCGAGCGGTGAGACCTCCGGCTTGCTTGTTCATCCGGCTGCTGGAAAAGCCGGCCATTATGAGCGGCTGGGCACATTTAGGATACCATCCTGGTGGGTGCGTCAGCAGCCTCAACCTAAAGGAGAGGAGGTCATCCTACTCGTTTAGTCTACAGGAAGACGAGCTAGGCTATCTTCGATCTAGAAGATAACTCACGGCTGGTCGACTTGCCCGCCGAGGGAATAATAGACCGGGGATGGACCAACGCCGCTACCAGACTGGAGTCTCAGAGAGATGATCCCAAGAAACTGGAAATTCTCTAGGATCTTCAAGGAACAGCTTGTCTCGAGTAGAAATACTAAGATTGCTCAGCAAATTGGAATGGGGTGGCACTGCTGAGGATATGGGCTGTTGGTAACAAGTATTTCCAAATTATGCCCGATGCATCATGACAAACCAACTCTCATCACTCGACTACCGGTGTGAGTAATTTCTCGTGTATGTATCCCGTCTAAAAGCTGACCTCAAGAACCAACAACTGATGTCGGCGAAAGTAGTTATCACCGAAAAATTACAGTAGACCTTGGCGGGTCTGGCGGGCGTAGGGTTTAAGTCCGATTCTCTTCAGCATCGCAGGATCATCGCGGTATGGAGAACGATGTTGCAAATGACACCATCATAGCACTACTGGCAATAACGGGACATATCGGCGGCAGCTGACCTTTTCGGCTCCACAAAGAGTAGTATTATAAAGAAGGGGCTCACGAGAGTCTGACTCCTTCATGCGCCCATCCAGCTCGAAACCGGTTGCAACATAACGCAGTCAAGATGAAGGCGATTAAGGTTATCGAGATAATCTTTTTCTCGGGGCTGTCAGTAGCTGCAGCTCTCCCTAGTGTACGTTCTAGCAAACGAGTTGAACGCAATTTCATTCGCGATGTTGACCTGTACGCCAATTGGCCGTCCTATGATCAATTGCCTCTGGATCCTTCATACCCGACCAAGGCAGCATGGGGTGTGTGGGGTGCCGACGATGAACTGGGTGCTCTAAACCACATCACCAAAGACACCATCTTGGCTGCTTCGCAAACCATCCAGGAAGGGAGGGCATTCCCGCTGAACTTGAGGCTCGACATCCCCGACCCACCGGCGAATCCCGCTCGCAAGCCCTTGAACCATCTCTTTCTCCCACAGGACGGCTATACCGACGATGTTCTGGTGATGAATACCCAGATATCGACCCAGTTCGACGGTCTCCGGCACTTCCCATACTCGACGAACAACAGCGTCTTTACGTACCAGTGGTACAACGACCTCATTGCAGACTACGAGGATGTGATCGGCCCAAAGCCTACGACAACCCTCGGGCTCCAGGTTTCGGCTGAAAAGGGGATAGCGGTACGCGGCGTCCTGCTCGACTTTGCGGGATGGATGGACGCGACCAATCGGACATTCGACGCCCTCACCGGCATAAATATCACGACGGATGACCTAGACAAAGTGGCCGCTTGGCAGAACATGCCGTCGGATTGGTCAAAGCCCGGCGACATGCTCATCGTCCGCACTGGTTGGGTTAGGCAGTACATGGCCCTAGACGCTACCGCGCGAGCTCTTCTGCCTGTGCAAAACTTGCCCTCGATCGGTGTCGAACCTAGCGATCGAACGCTGCGGTGGCTGTGGGAGAAGAAGCTATCGGTGGTCGGAGCAGACAACTACGCATTTGAGATGGTAAGTAGGATAGGTAGCCCCTCCCATACGGATAGTTAGTTTCACAATCAACTGACGAGGCTATTGATAGTCCGCTTTCACCTTCGAGATTGACGGCCACATAAGGTCGCTGCACCAGATTTTCATCGGTGGCTGGGGCCAGAGCATTGTCGAGTTTCTGTACCTAGAAGAGCTGGCGGAGGCATTGCACGCAAGTGGCCGATGGAACTTTTTCATGACGATGCAGAATCTCAATGTGGTCTCGGGGATCGCTTCGCCCCCGAATGCCTTGGCGATCATATAAGGTCAGGGTCCAGATATGATATGTGTGGTCTGATCCGATCGAGCTACGCATCATATACCTAGCATGGCCCCCAATGAAGTAACGGATTACAGGATAGCCANTTTTTTTCATACCCATGAAAACTCACTTTCTATCAATCTTACGTATATGCGTATATGCGCCATTCCAACCCATGCGACACAGTGCCTACCCAAACGAACGGGATTAAGTAAATACAATCTCCCATTTCGTCGCCAGAAAATAGAGTAGACCAGGTTTGTTCGTCACTGTCCCAAACTCAATACCTAGATGCATCGGCTCATTTACACTCGTAACTCATTCCTGACATCCTGATAAGACTGCAGGATCTGCGCAGCGCGCTCGGGGCTCCGAGGCTGTATGTCACAGGGGAATGGCAGCGGCTCTAGAATGACGTGGGCATTCGTCGCCTCAGAGTCGAACTCGATGATCTCCCCGGTCTTGGGGCACCTCTTCCTGTTTAGGTTGAAGCCCCAGAGCACGCCGGCGCCCGAGACGAACATCTCATCGTCGACAATGTGCTGGCCTAGACATGTCCGACGACCCCAGCCGAAAGTATGCATGCCGACTCCCTCTCGGAAGTTAGGATATCTCGAGAGTGGCTCCTGATAGGTCGGCCAACCTTTCTCAAGGTAACGCTCGGGGCGATAATTCTCAGGGTCAGGGTATTTTTCTGGTACGCGGTTTATAGCCCTGTATGGTTCATTAGCCGGATGAGTAAATCTTGGTGATAAGTTTGACTTTACCATTCACACGCTAGAATAATGGTACCCTTCGTTATCTTCTCGCCACGGAACTCATCGTCCTCTTCACATTGATGAGGAACGCCTTTACTACTAGTCAGCGTTTGACATGAATGAAGAGGAATTGAGTTGAATACTAACCAAGGGGTACACCAGAGCGCCATCGAAGGGTTTCTTTAAGACATGCTCGCACGGTCGGGAGGTCTGGGATGTCTGCCGTCGTTGGTAACCTATCCCCGCACACCCTGTCAATCTCCTCTTGCGCTTTCTTCTGCCACTCCGGGTTTAGGGTCATGGCCATCAGAAAGAACTCCAGGGGACCGGCGATGGTGATAACTCCCACCAAGTTCTGGAAGCCGAGCATGCAGCTGGCGAATTCCTCCTCTTTCGCGTTCTGCTCGAGGGTCTCGTTGCCTTGTTGCTGAAGACCCTTGAAGTATCGGTGAGCCCAGGTATTCTCAGGCAAATTGCCATCCCGGAATCTCTGCTTGGCAAGTTGGAAGGAGTTCAGCCACCATTGCCTCTGGTTGTCCTCCCTTGCCCGCTCGAATTTCTTCCAGGGGTTCAAGGCCCAGGGGATGTGCCACAGGGGCGTCATGGTATTGACGATAGGGCCAGAAACGGACATCTGCCCCAACGTGCAGTC
>JAPUUL010000465.1:0-18203 GCA_029590625.1 Lasiodiplodia mahajangana
GGATCTGGCCATTGCTACCTCTGTCCGGAATTACGGGGAAGAGACGCTTGGCCTCCGCGAGCAATACCAGATTGCCTTCTGGACGGGCGTCGGTTTGGCGGTGGTGTCGTTTTTGTTCATTGTGAGCGTTAATTTTGGTAGGGCAGAGGCACAGATGACGGCTGATGAGAAGTCTGGGTTGGATAGTGATGAAAGTCAGAGGTGAATGAATGGGAGGTTATGAGTATTAGTTTGCATTAACGGGTATAGGGAGCGCGCATTATTAGACGAATAGGTTTATGGTTTAGGTAGATACGGTAATGGACTTGATAAACTCGCGAGTTTATCATGTTAAATTGAACCCTGAAGTTCGTATTCAGCATGTTGTCAAGGTGCTCGCCCCGATGTGTCAGACCGAATGCGGGGAGATGGTTACCTCTTAGGTATAACCGCCAAGCACATTACAGTCTATTCAAGTAGGGATAAGAAGCGAAAGTGCGTCACAAGATGTCATTAACCACAATTGCAATCCTCGCAGTAGCCATCGTTTCAGGTCACCATCTCATTGTAAGCAACATGGACACATCACTCATTCTCATGATCCTGCAGACTCTCTGCTTCATCACAACATGGCTCATAATCGACCATCACGTAACTCACCACGGGCCCATCCCAGCAGCGCGAACGCTGAACAAAGTGCACAGTCGTGTATACTCAGCTGTCTCCGCCGTGCTGTTCTATCTCATAGTATCCCCGACCCACGATGGCATGGCGCGAACTTTGTATCATGTTTCCAAGTTCTGGGAATACATCGACGTATTGACCGTGCGCGCCGGCGGGGGACTGATTGATTTACACTTCGGCTTCCACCACCTGACGACGCCGTACCTGACGTTCTTCCGCGTGATGAGAAATAGTGAGGGCTGGAGGACGTTCGCGGCGCTAAATACTGCGCACCATGCGCTCATGTATGCGTATTTTGGCGGCGTAGCTGTCGTTCGTCCGGTACTAGATTTCACAGGATGCGTGCAGTTGGTCGTCGGAATGGCAGTGGAGGCGAGAGTGCTTTGGTGTAGGGATAACAATGAAGCACTTGTTTTGCCGCACGTATTTGCTGCTGGCCTCTTGAGCTCGTATCTGGTTTTATGGGCGAGGGAGATGAGGATGAGACGTGTTGAACGTGAGTCGAAAATGAGTAGTTGATATTGAGACATCGCAAGTGAGATTTGAATCTTGTAGTTTTCGATCATCATGAATTCCTTATATTGGTCATAGTTAAATGATCTGGCAACTTGGCCTTGCCTTACAGGTGGCCGGTCGCGGCAGCAACATACTAATTTTCAACACATATATATGGATCACGGTGAGGGTATGATACGATTTGAATTGTGGAATCACTTCCGCATCGCATAAATGTTACAATGTATAATCATACATAGTCGCAAGCTCAAGCTCATATCGCCATAGACAATTACTTCGAACCACCCTTGCGTCCAGCCTCTCTAGCCCTCTCGCTGCCAGGCTCAAATGAACCTGATGATGCTTGACCACCCATAGACGCAATTTCACGCTACACACGTATTAGTGGCAATTAACTTGCGAACGGACCGCGACATCTTACCTGCTTGTCGGGATCCATGCTGGCAAAGCCGCCCGAGTGACTTGCTTGCCCGCCCTTCGATGCGATCTCTTGAACCTCCTCCTTGGGGCTAGTATCCGTTAGTTGGTGATCAAGCGGAACAAGGAGGCGATGATGATGTACCGGTTAGCGAAGTTTCCAGGGTTTCCGGCACTAGACATGTTGTTGGATGAATTGCGAGTTGTTGTGTGATAGAGCCAGGATGGTTAATTTTGGTTGTCTGATTTATGATGATTTAGGTATAAACCAACCATACATTGAGCGAGGTTTCGATGTTTATATGCACGGTTGACTGCTCACCTCGGTCTCTTCCAATGCCGGTCGATATCAGACCCGATGACATCAATGATCCCCCCAAGACCTTGTCGCCGCAAGGGTGTAGTCCTCACCGCACTTATAGCACGTGGGGATTCCGGGATGACGTTGTGATTAACCGTATAATTGACTCCTCTGACGCTTATAGTACGTAAGTAGACCGCGAGATCCGTACTTTCTGCGAATGTTGTTTTGCTTAGAAGAAAACATCACGGCCGCCGGCATGCTACTCATTGACACCGGGAGTCTGCCGGGAGCAAGGGGTTGAAGTCTACTGGGGAAAGTAGGGTCCGGGGGTCGTCTCGAGACAGTGTATAGAACCTCATGACGAAATGGGGGATAGATCGACGAGACATGAGAACTCTTGACGTCAGCTCAAGATCATCACTAATTACAACGACGTTTAAATGCCCCCAAAAAGAAAGAAAAAAGACAGTTTCAACAACTTTGTGGATCTAGGCAGCTCGATCTGTGCGTAAATGAAAAAGTTACCGGTTGCCCGGGAGCCTTCCGCGCCGGAGCAAGATATCGGCGATCGTAGCCGGGATGATACCACTAGCATAGCGCCGCTTACGTTTCTCCGACCGTCAATTGTCTGGTTCACGGCATCATAGATAATTACAATAAGAAAATGAAACCCCGATCATCCTCTATTCTAGTCTGTATCCGGACTTACAGACCCGAGTTGTCTGAAACAGATAGACATCAACGATTGAGTGTCATACTATTACTTTGATCGGGTTATGCGCCTCATTGATGAGACTCCCTGGGTTTTAGTTTGGTCGATTAAGTGATATTATTGATTCGCTCTTATCTCTATTTCATTTCATTCAGTCCATATCATTTGCAGCGGGGATGCGCGAAGTTTGTTGGCGATACTTCTGAGATTTCCTCCGTTCTAATTAAGACCTTTGTGATGAACCGCTTTAGCACTCATTCCGTTGAGCCGGTTATTATACCCGCCACTTTCTCATATCGTACTAGGTAGAGAGTCATCTCATCTCAGCTGGGGCAGCGAAACCCCTTCGTTTGTGATGAATTGCCGTTGTTGGATGGATTTCGGCCCATACTACCCAATGATCGACGCAGAACGAGGTGAATGCATGGCATCGATATGTTATCGAGGCCGTGCAGTTCGTAGGCCCATTGGTGGAAGCTATTAGATCGCTCGGCGTGTGGTGGCATCGCGAAACGGATATTTGTACATTCGTCGACTTCCTAGGCGCCCGGAATGATCCGACTGTCTTTCCCAGCCTCTTCTCAATCAATTAGAAACCAGCCTTATGCTATTTTCTAGCCGTCGTTAGCACTGCCATTACAGCCATCGCAGCGTCGGTTGTTTACGCTGCATTCGTTCAATCCATTGTAGAACGGTGTCGCCTGATCAATGGCAGCGAATTTGGAAGAGAGCCATCGATTTTGGTACAGGACATCTATCTAGTGCCAAAAGTAAGACCTTAAGACAACTACCCCGAGGACGCCTAGCGTCGCGATGATACCGGCTTGGTTCCAAACCAAGGCTGGTGCCGAGCTGGGCTTATCAGATGACCCGTCGTCGGAAGAGTCACCAGAATCATCATCGTCGCTGATCGGGGCCGTGCTTGCCTTCACAGTAGGAGTCAGGAAATTAGTGATGAAATCAGAACTCCTCCAGGAAGACCAATCATGCGACAGAAGTCCCCTAGACTCATATCAATTAGCACAAGTTTCAAAAGGACTTTGGGGTGTGAAGTACGAACCATTCCTCGTCATAATCCTGCGTGCCCTCACGGATGTAGTAAGAGCCCCCTAATGACCATATCATCCAGCCCGCATTCTGCGACGAGAAATAACCCAGTATGCAAGACGCATACGCGTCCTCGTTGATGCTCGTGTTCTGCGGAAACCCGAACTCGGTCACGACTAGGGGAAATTGGTTCGTCGCGTTGTCGGCCAGAGCCTGAAATCCGGCATTAAACCACTTCTGCGTGATGACGGAGCAGTTGCTACTCGGTGGTCCATAGATGTTGTCGTACACATGCAGCTCGAGGACTAGCTTGTCGCCATATCCCTGAAAATCATCCCGGTTGAACGTGCCCGTTCCGGGATCGAGCGCCGAGCCTTGGATAATGGTGGTGAGGTTGGCGTCAGAGTCCAAGCCGGAGAGAAAGATAAGCATGTCCGAGTTGGCGGAATGGATGGCGTCGGCGCCTTGCTGAACGTATTTGTACCAGTTCTCCCAGTTGTAGGAGTCGACGAGTTGTGTATCACTCAGAGGGACCCGGAGCTCGTTTCGCAAGGCCATTGACGTTAGGCTCTGCCATGTCTTGCCCTGTTGTGTGTTAGCGACGATCCGCCATGAAGAGGTGAGTTGCACCGACACGCTCGGCCATGAAGGACAATCCTCGAGTCCAGTTCGCGACATTGAAATACTCGTCGCCCCACCAAGCATTGCCGTCGAGAGGGCTACAGCACCAGCCGGCTTTCGAAATGTGATTGTCAAGATGGACGTATATCTCTTGCTTAGCACATTCTGCGGCGATGGCATCGTACACCTGAATTCATCAACTTCAGCTCTAGCGCTGCGCGGAGGCTCAAACTGCTGAGTGAGTACACGAACCTGGAGTCTAGTTGTTTCGGTTCCGAACGAAGGGTTATTAGTGACGACCTTATTATAGATAGCCGTACCATCATCCTGGCCCAGCGCACTAATGAATGCATTTTGTATCGTGACGTCTTTCTCCCCGTTCTCGTAGTATTGGTCGATCATCTCAATCGCGTACGTCAGGCGGATCGCGTTCATGCCCAGACTTTTGACCTTCGACACAATTGTCTCAATAGACTGATACTGAAGTCCCTCCGGGATCATCGTCTCCAGCGACGCAGGCCAATTGGCGCCAACATACGTAATCTTGGTACCGTCCGCGTCAGTGATCCATCGTCCCGAAGTAACCAACGGACCGTTCGGCCACGACGCTCGGGGTTCTATTTCCGTAGACAACGAGATACTTAACAATAAACATACGGCTACTAGCCAGCTAGCCAGCCATCGCGTTTTCCCAGCGCCAGACATCTTGAAGTAAAATTAGGATACTTCAAGAGAGAGTCGAAGCCCAACCGTTCGGTCCGGGTCTGGAGAGATGAAATACCGCCAGCGGGTGTTGTTTCAGCTGTGCAGATCGGCGGCTCGAACACGTAATTTTAGTGGTTGCAGGGAATAACAGGTTGGAAGAACCCCACCACTCGAATACGAGCTTATTCTGGTTTACAAACCCCATACTCATATCTGCCCACGTCCTCTCACTCAATAGTGTTATAATCCCAAGAATTGCGATAGTTTTACTTCGAGTATAGTGCCGTGTTCGTGACGCTTATATAGGCGTGCCAGCAGGTAGAGATGTAGGTAGTCTATCTTAACTACCTGTTGCGCCTAAGCTCTTGTGCGGTCGAGCCAAGACAGAACACCTCGGGCTCAAAGAGCTTGATTGCTCCTCGCCACCAATATCTCTATCCTAACGATTTGCAAGGCCACGGATAATGGATTCATTTGCAGTCGAGATTTTACGTTGTACTTCGCATCAGCAAGTTATAACCCCCGTCAGTGTTTCGTGGCTTTAGAGACACCGCGCTTAACGGTATTGGCGTGTGCCGGAGAACCCGGGCCTGCGGATCGAAAAAAACTGGTTATCTCAATGTGAATGGTTCTGGCTTCTTGCTAATTTAGGCGATCAGGGCGCTACGGGGGTTGTTTTCCCTCTTAAACACACGTGAATCGAGGCGCCAAATTTGGTACAGCCACCGAGAGCCTCGTCCAGATCCCTCTCTATCTATTGATTCTACCTCCCGGAATAACGCGAAAAATGATCAATCGCCAAGCACAGCCTAGTCGAGGGCAATCATTCTATTTTATATTTTATTCGCATCTGAGGTACCCGTGATGAAATAACCTATGTATCATATTCTCGCGCCAAAAAGCGTGCAATAGTTTATTTACTCGTGGGTTGCTCCTCAGGTTAAGCCGAGGATCGTGGTAAGGTAATAACGATAACACCAACAATAAAAGGGCCTTCCTCTCCTACCGATGACTTCTTTTTCCTTCGCGTCTTCGCAGTCTCAGTCACATACCCTCTCTTGAATAAAGCCATATCCTCAACATCCATACACAGGACGAACAACTAAGACCGGGATAGTCAAAGCGTTGACTGATCAAATAAGAACAATTCACAACCTTCTTTCATTTAGACGCTATCACGCCGCTCTAAAGACGCCGATAGGGGAAACCTGAGTTTCCTCGGGAGTGAGCGCCGTACCAAACTCCGGAGCGCAAGACTACCTACCTTCTATTAGAGCTAATCGAAGAGCCTCGACTCTCTCGCATTCCTGTCCGAGACAGCTCGTCCCTTCAACGAATACTATCGCTATATCACTTAGTTTCGTCGGAAAATCGCTCAGTATCTGGGTTTATTCGGGATATACACAATAGTCGCCTAGTCTGCTGAAAACAAAGCCTTTTGTGTGCGAGTCGGTCTCTATACATACCAAATATACTCTGCCATAATGGCCGACGCACCGTTTCCATTCCAGCGCCTACCCCTTGAGCTCCGCCTGATGATTTGGGACCTCACACTTAGCCAGTCTCCCATCATATGGACCGTATGGGCTCACTCGGTGTATCGGCCCCGAGTGAATTTTTGGCTGAATAGCGTCCCCATTGCCGACATGGCTCACTGCCACAGTGAGCGCATGAAGGAAGCTAAGGTTATAAGGATGGTTAACCAGGAATCATACCGGTTTATCACCGGAAAGTATTGGATTAAAAAGGCGACCAAGCACTTCGCACGCGGGAGGAAGGGCATATCGACCTTTGTGGTTGACTTCAGCATTGATTTATTTGACCTTTCTCACGCCTTGGTGGACGATAGTGATTATCTCAAGGGAACGCTTTTCAGCTACCACTCCGTGGGGGTCGAGGCCTTTGAATCTAAGGTTAAATACGTATCCATCAGCCGTGGACAGCTCGACCTATTTCTTACGCGACTTGACCAGGGTTACTACCAGTTCACCGCCCTTAAAATGGTATACGTTAAGCCCTTGAACTTGGGAGTTTGGCCCCCGGACGAACCTAACGCGTTGCTTTCTACGCCCATTACAGACCCGTTGTTGCAAAAACTCGTTATGGCCGAAAGGCCTGAGAGCTATATCTCAATCTTGAACTCCTGTTCTTACTCTCCCCCCGGCGAAGCCTTTGGCAGCTACCCAGTCTCCCATTTTACCCGCCGTATTCCAACTAGTGTCAACTAGGATCTTTCTGAGAAGCTGTGACTAGTGTTATCTTTTCCTTTATGAAACTTCATAAGGAGTTCAATTCCGACAATTCCGAAGGAGACATTTCTATGTGTTTTTTACGCGATGCGACGACTAGCCCCAAGCCCGTAATCTCTTCGAGGTAAATCACACGAACCCTTCTTTCCTCCGACCTCACAGCTATTCTAGCATCAATTTGATTGGAAAAGAAAGGTGTGAATATTAGTTGCGCGCAACATATTCTATTCTAAGGGTAATACGGGAGAAACAATTTCTACATATGGCGAGACAATACGTTTACGGGACACAATGTGCTATACCTCGACTTGGTTTGCGGGGGAAAGATGGAAGAAAGCGGGGGAAAAAACCTCGTCTACATTCTCACTACCTCAGCCGCACTACCTAGGCAAGGAGGTAGGTAGTTAACCCCTCGCACTACGAGCACACAAAGCCCAGGCAGTTTTTAAAAAGGGCTCAGGCACGGAGTTGCGGCGCGGCATGTCTTTGAAGCAAAAGGGAAACTAGGCATTGTACTATTAACAAGTATGTATATAATAAAAGCGTACCGCACCTGATATTTATCTACCAGGAGGTCTCGTGATATAGTAAACCCCCCTAATGTTCAACACCATATATCAATCGACGAAACGATTTGAGCTGCCGTGTTCTCCAGGCCCCCCCCTTCTAGAAATATTTGACAACGTAGGCAGCTTGACTTGACGCTCACTTCGCTCAGTCTTACTCTAGCCAATCTCACTTCAAAAGATATTCACGTTGTGCCCAACTCAATTAAGATCATATCTCATCTATACTACCATACCCCATCTACCCCAGTCTTATATTCAACTCTTCTTGGTAACTTAGGTACTACTTACTATACCTATGTACTCACCTATTCGCCTACATAAAACACCAGCCCTCATCCGACGCAACAACAAATCCTTACATAACCCCATAACTCGCTACACGCATCCGCATACCTAGGCATTATCCTACATACCCAGCAGCTATGTAAGTATACCAAGACAAGAAAGACAGGTTCTAGAACCACGTATGCCGAGCTAGCCGAATGTCTTGGCCTTACTTACATAGCAACTCGCTCCGGGTGCAACAGTGCCGTAACATACTAAGTACATACATACATACGCCCACAAACGCAAGCGCAAATGTAGGTACCTAGGTATAGAGGTATCCAACGGATCTCGGCTAACTGCCTAGCTACCTACCCACGGAGAGGTACTATGGTTGCAGTAAGAGGTATGGTTATGCAAACCTCAACGGGCGGGTCGCCCATGTATATAGGTATGTACATATGTACGTATGTACGTCAACAACGTCTGCGCATTCGGCACTGCTTAGCGAGATAACGTATAACCGGACCTACATAAATAAGTACCCAGACCGGGAAGCCGGCAGGCAAGAGCAGTACTCCGAATTCCGCACCACGCACCTCATCGGGGAGCTCTGCACACATTCATCAACCCTCGATCCTCAATTCTCAAGAATGTAGGTAGAATTCATCAACTAAGAGCTACGCAAAGAAGCGAGAGAAGATATATTAATAATATAGCTATCGTTGCCAAGTCTGAGTACTCCTGATCCATGATGATTGATGATGATATATAAATAAGCAGGCCCGCTGCTGCGAGACAGCCAGCGGACCGAACCTCGTGACGAGGATCTCTAGATGCCACCGTAACGCCTAAGGGAGGAAAGCAAAGCAAAGCAAAAGTGAAGGACCGGAATGTAACCCCGACTTCGTGCACTCAACTACTGTACTGCAGAGTTGAGGCTGCGGGGAAAAAATAAATGTCAAACCCTCCTCCGGGAGGGAGGGTTGCTCACTCCAAAATATGCTGTGTCAAAGTGCCGATGCCCCGGAACCCCCCGCCACCTGCCTCCCATGTCTTGGTGTATGTGCAAATGGGGATATGTATGCCAGTCCACTAACAATCCAATCCCGGTTTGTATAAAATCCCAAATCAAACCGCCGTTGTTGTTCCTATCGGTCGGTGGAATATAAACGCCTGGACGATAACATGCAGATACCTGTTTACTAGCAGTTATCAAATCCGTCATGATGCGAAAAATCATATAACCCCGGTCAAGTCCCATTCGCCCTTCTGCGCCCTTGCGAGGACTTCACGGCCCTTCTCAGTAAGATCGGGCTTGCCGCCCTTATCCGTAGCCTGAGTGAAGAAGACGGGCACGAAAGGCTCTTTCGTTCGCTCTCGTTCCCGCGCCTTTTCCCGTTGCTTCTCCTCTAATTCGACTTTAACGTTTGTGGCCTTCGAGTATTGCTTTGACATGATAGCTTGGGTCACACCGTCCCAGAGCTTCAGGGACTCATTCTCGGCTTGCAAATCCGTGGGCGGTATGGTCTTGGGCGCGACTGCTAAGGGGTTGAGATCAATGATGGTAATTTGTTTGTCGGCGGGGTGGGAATCCTGGCTAATTGTCAGTATTGGCCCATCAGTATAACAAACGACCCAACAGTATGGTACGCACCACCGGCTTTGGTCCCAGAGTAAAGACAATTTTATCCTTCCACCCGCCACCTAACCGAGCGACAATATCCGCATCAGGCACGTCCCTAATCCGCACTTTGTCATCGTTATCCGGGTCGTACTTGAAAATAACACCTTCGACCTTGTTCTGTGCACGACCAAGCCATCCATCTTCCACGTAATTCAGAATCGCCTTTAATTTGGTCCTAGTACAGGTGACATAGGCAACGTCACCAACGGTAACGCTCAAAGCACCACGCAAGAGGCCGCCGAGATGTGCGGCGGGATGTTTTAGCTGATACGTTTCATTGTCTCGTCGCTCAAGAGTTACAAAAATGCCGAGGTTGTGTTCTCCTGGTGAGACCTTGATAGCCGTACCAGTGAACTTGGCACTGATCTGGTCATAACCTCTGGCGTGCAGTCCCTTTTCTGGGCAGCTTACGTAGAACGCACTGACCGGTGGATGATGTGATGTTTGTTCGGTAAGATAGGATATCCTGACGGTGGGCCCTGCTGGGTTCGAAGGGGTCTGGACGACAGACACGCTGGAGGCGTTTCGAGGGTCCATCTTACCGGATTTGATCGAGGACGCAGAACTGCTGTCACCGCTTTTTGCCCCATTCGTGACCAGGTTCTTCGTATCGATAGGTGGTGCATTGTCCTCTGCTTCCCAATTACAGCGGAAAAATTCGCCTAAACAAGAATTGTACGGTTTGCAAGGCTTGCCCTTGACGTATTTTAAGTCCTTAGTGAACCAGAAGCGGAGGACCTCGAGCATGCGGTCGAGAGGCTCTTCGGATGTACCTATGGCGGCAAAAGCGCTAGGGTTGTCAAGATAGTTCCAGTATTCTAGGTTCGGTGTAGGTTCGAGTAACTGGGATGGGAGAGAAAACCGAACGGCGGCAAGATCTGATACGCCCATGAACCTAGGTTGCGAGAGCACAATTAGCCATGTCTTCATCAAAGGTCTCCGGTATGTGGGTGACAATGGGTGTCGTGGTATAACAAGGGGGCCGAGAAATCGAGGTCGTGGGTCCGATGGCGGACGAGCTGCTCCCCAAATTACACGGCGGCGGTGTAGTCTGCCCCAAGCCATGCATGTTTTGTTGGCACTTACTTTCGCAAGATGGTAAGGAAGGTTTTCAGCTTCGATCCATCACTCTGAGGAACATCCTCCTCCGTGGCGACGGTTTGGGGTGACTCTGAAGCCATGGCCGTAGTGTGGTTATAAGTGGCAAGCGTTGCTTTGATAGACGGTCGTGTAAGGGGTGCTGTCTAGAGGGGCGAATAAGGAATGAGAGAATAGAGGTGGTTTGGAGATACTAAAAGCCTAGGCAAGCCGATTTAGTAGACTAAGGATTCACCTAAACCTAAGATAATAAAGTGGTCATGAAAGGAACCAACAATGTGAAGCAGGCTGAGGTGGGAGGGGAGCAGATGGAGATGGAAATGATGGTTACAAGAGCTAGAGTGACAGGAGATAGGAGGGTAGTTGGAAAGCGGGATACCGAGAAGTCGACCATTCAGGAGGGCTACGATAAGCTCCGAGAGTCTAGATAAGTAGCTCTACTGCGCCGATAAGCCGGAAATCTGGAGCCGTGCTGGCTTGTCTAGGGGACCAAACTATCCGTCCTTCTGTTTGTTCACCTTGTGATGCCATCGCGTGCACTAAGCCCGTAGGTTTCAGCATGCCCCCGGCGCTGAAACTGAGTTCTGTGGCGCGCTAGCGTCCGCTTGGCGCCATGGTACAGTGTGCCCTCCAGAACTCTTCCATACAACGTTCAATTAGGTACTGTACAGTGGGGAAGAGGCGCTAAAGGCTTCCAAGTATCGCAGTAACAGTGCTGTACTTGTCGTATAGCGAACAAGGAGGTGCTGTAAGGTACGGTATGTTACGTATATATAGCACGTGTTAGCCAGGTATATTAGATAGATACTTCCTACAGCATACATGATCGGGAGCTCCTACATTTGACTTCTAGAAGATCTCTCTTTCGTGGCAAAACACCAGCATTGAAATTGTGTATTCTGTTTAATATAAGAACCAATCATTTCACCACGAGTGCCAACGCGGGACAATTGCATAGAGTGCATGCCATGACACTCCCTTGCTACTGGCCGCCCTAGCTGTCCCCCGATAACTCCCCGACCAGTATGGTCTGGGCAACCATACCTTCTAACCCAGTCTAGGAAAATACCTAGACTAGAGTAGTGCTGCTGCGTCCTTATCAGCCCTGTGACCAAGCCGGAGATGATGAGGGGTTAGTGGAGGAGGGCATGGTGATGGTATTGCGGGTGACGTCAATGGGTATTCTGCCTGACAGCTCCTAGTGACGCCGTTTGCCGTTTGCCCCTGGATCAGTGCAACAGGGGAGAGGGGCAAAATAAATAGGAAAATAACAAATTACTCGACCCCATCGTGTCGCATCGCATCTAAGTGGCCAAATGCAGTTGTAGACCTCGCAATTGTATTAACTAAGCCATATACCGAAACCACTAGTCAACGGATAATCGGCCTCTCTTATGTTCTCGTCGCGTATCTCGACCCGGTTGTTCGCGGAGCGACCTGTGCTCCTGGGTAAAACTTATGGAGTACTGTTTTACTACGTATATGAAGTGTAGCACCTCAGGTAACTTTATAAAGACGACACTCGATACGTGCACGAACCCTATCCATTCCCGCTCGTAGTTAAAATAGCAACAAAGGCTTCGAACGACGAAGATGACGACAACGACAAGGAAGGACTCATTTGGCTCCCATAGGAACATGTGCTATGACGGATTTATCTTAGGAAGAGTATGCATTTCTAGGGTTAGATGGATGGGATCAAAAGTCGTTAACGAACCTATCAGAAGATGTATAGGTAGACGCATACCATCAGACTTAGATGAGTAAACCGCGTCGACATCAGCTTTGAGTGTGATCAATGTGCCTAAGGCATTAGCATATCAATACAGCGTTCGGGTGTACCGAAATGTTGTCAACAGTCGTCTGATTGTTACTCAGGTGCAGTAAGGTTAGTGTGTCAGAAGGCCACGTGCAGATGATCAGCATGGTGATAGCAAGGATGTCATGGTATGTAACAGAACGAATGTATGCAGGCGAGTATTTTGTCAGGAATCAACATAGTAGAGGATTATATAATACAAGTCCGGATGACTCAGTGGACGTGAATCATTTTACTTCAATAATACCGCGTTGGCGGAATTGCGCAGGAGTCAACTACCTACCTACTGCACATGCCAATTATGACGGCAGATCGGGTAAAGAGTAGGTATTTTGGAGAGGCCTCCTGAGTCATGTATTATCTGGCCAGATCCGCATCGAGCAGATGAAGCTATGGAAATGGGAAATGAAGGTCCAGCGGGTGTATTCCCTTTACGAGCATACCTCCCTGCCTCGATGCCTCGATACATGGCTCGCAGGGTCGCAACTAACTCAAAATATCGACACTTTCGCTGTGACTCACGTTGTTTCGCGACCTGTGAAACGAATCGCATCGAAGCAGATGACGACGACAAATAGGCAGCTGAATTAACAGGTAACCAATAACAACCAGGGGTTAGGCATTGATCGATATATATTTAGCAATTGACCTTTACGCCATACATCTAGTAGGTCTTGCCCCAACTCCGTGGAACCCACCCATTATTTGCATTATCTCGCTAGTGCATATTTCATTATTAATTACCTAGTTTGAACCTCCCTCCAGGCTCTAAGGTGCAGGCTGTCTGGCCCTTACCTAACCTAATGCACCCTCTCCAGCGCCATCCCCAGGTAGAATACGTAAACTGCCCAGGTGCCTAAGGCTACCTACCTATCCTACCCTACCTTATCCTACCCTACCTTACCCTACCCTATCTATCTCTGTCTGTCTACTGGTAGCCTAGTGGAGGTAGGAAGTAAGGTACTTCTGCCAGGTGTCTACTTACTTGGTCTATGCGTGGTCTATGTAAGGCAGTCTCCATTTCCGCCGAATACCGACGCCGAATTAGATAGTCGGATCTCACAAAACTCCGACTGTAACCCCTCGATACCTACATAGGGAAGTGCTATGCTGTAGGCAAGGGATAAAGACACGCCGTGTCAAGTCTCTCGTCAGCCTGAGTCTACCTAAACCGAGATCCACCAACAATTGATTAATCTTATCAATCCCGCAAGACAGTCAGTCAAGTCCGTTCGCCGTTCGAACACACACTCGACAAGACAAAGACTTCAACAACCATCCCATCCCGTAGCCCAGTCAGTCCGTGCGGCCAGGCCAAAGCCCGTCCGCAGTCGCCACCGCATTTGCAAACCACACGAGGCTATTTGTCTTGACAGACGCCGACGTCCCGAAGCAGCAAGCAAAGCATATGTGATTTTAGAACCGATATCCCCGGACTCTGGACTTTGTCGCAAAATGTCAGCAGCGMCAAACGCCGCCGCCGCGGCACCACCACCACCGCCACCCTCATCATCATCATCGCAACCCCACCATAAACCCACAAAGATTCTAGCATGCGTCCACTGCCAGTATCGCAAGATCAAATGTGATCGCCAGCAGCCGTGCTCAAACTGCGTCAAGGTAGGCACCGTACTTTATTGATTGATATTGTGTTTGCTACGTCTCATTCATTGCAGATCCCGTGAGCCTGAGCCAATGGGTATTGATGTCATTGACGTCGCATTCTGGTTGATGTGACCTATCATCTCGTCTCATGGCTAGTCACATGCCCACCATTCGAACTCACCGGCGTACTGACACACAACCCAGGCAAAAATTGCTTGCAAACCAAGCGTTCCAGCCCCACCGCACAAACGTCGCCGTCCAAACCAGGACCTTCTCGAGCGTCTGGCACGTTGCGAGCAGCTTCTCAAGCAGTATGCCGACGGCAATGTGCACCCAGTCCAAGGGGAATCACCCCCAGCACCGGCTCTGACACCAACACCAGCATCAGCACCAGTTCCAGCTATTTCTGAGCCTAGTAGAAGCAGCAGTAGTAGCCATATTACCTCACCGTTAGCTCTGAAGGTAGAAAATGAAGTCAAACCAGTCGATAAGCCCGGCAAGGTTGTCGAAGAGAATGGCAACGTTCGCTTCATGGACAATTATATCCGAATTAGCTTCCATGATGAGGTATAGCCCTTGCGCTCTCCCGAACCATTTGAAATCGCCGTCACTAATTCCCGTTTGTAGCTGGCAGCGATGAGGAATCTTATCGACGATGAAGACCAGGAGTCCGAGTCGGGCACGACCGCCCTCTCACCCGACAACAACTCCGATCTTTTTCTAGGCATTGAGGATGCGTCAATCGATCTACGAGAAATACAGCCAGAGTAGGTATTGGATTCTTTTCTAAAACCGGCCCGTTGCGTTAAAATTATTGGTCTTTTGCACTTACTAACAACGATGGTTAATCTAGCCTCGTCAATGTTTTTAGGTTATGGCAACTTTTCATCGACCGGGTTAATCCCTTAAGCAAAGTGATCCACGTTCCCAGCTTACAGCCATACGTGATGGACGCCGCCGCCGACATTAATAAAGTCCCGTTAGCATACCAGGCCCTCCTCTTTTCTGTATATACCATGGCTGTAGTGTCCCTCACGAATGAAGAGGCGATTCAATTACTGGGCATGACCCGGGATGAGGCCTTGAACCGATTTACTCGAGGCACAAAGCTTGCTTTAACTCGCGCCAACTTCTTGCAAAACTACAACATGACGATACTACAGGCCCTTTTACTCTATATGGTAGTCTCATTCTTTTCGAATTTGGGGTTCTCTGCTAACAAATGATTACGTAGCTCTCATTAAACGGTCGTAGTGACAACCATTCATCTTGGATCATGGGTGGAACTGTTATGCGCATTGCCCAGAAAATGGGATACCATCGTGACGGGGAACAATTTAATCTCTCACCTTTCGAAACAGAGATGCGGCGACGATTGTGGTGGCACGTCCTTACGCAAGATTCTAAGTATGCCATGTTGTCTGGTCTGAGCCACACTTGGGTACCCTCGAATTGGGACACCAAGATGCCCCAGAACCTCAACGACGAGGACTTATCTCCGAACTCATTAAAGCCTCTTATACCCCGAGATGGGCCCACAGAAATGGCTTTTGTCCTTATCGTGTACCATTACCAGCGGTTCACGAATAGGACGCACCGCGCCTTCGAAGCCGCTTTCCTGTCGCTGCGTGATGGTGGTAAACACGGTTCCGACCAACTCACCCCCGGGCCCATCGAGAGATATCGTGCCCTCGTCGAGGAAATCGACGTAGAACTGGCCGAATTTGAACGAAAATATATAGACCCATCCCAAGGAGGCGTCCATGAAGCCGCCTCGATGATACGCCCTCTTTTCATTGATAAGATGAGGGACATTATGATCCCCATGTGCGAACAACCCGAATTTGGCACCGAGATATTCGATCAAATCGACAGTTTATTCAAGTCTTTCGTAAATAACCACTCGAGAAATCGCACGGTGTATCAACGTTTGGCTCACACCGGGTTTTTGTGGTTCATCAGGGCGGGCTTCCATTCCGATGCTATGCTTCTCTTTTCTGCTAAGCTTTACAAAAGGCCAACTGGCAAGTTGACCGAGCGCGCTTGGGTCGCCCTCGGGTCAATGTACGATCTTCATCCGGACTTGTACGATGTTTCACAGAAGAAATTTGAACGCCAAGCCCAATTCACGCTCAAAGCATGGGGTGTCCGAGAGCAAGCGCTTGCGCAGTGTGGACAGCAGGTCGAAGTGCCCGAGTTCATCACCCGTCTCCGTCAGCTCCTGGCTTCTCGCACAGGGTCCTCCTACACAGCCTCCTCGTCCCCATCGTCGGCGTCGCAGCAGATCTTCCTGCAGCAGACGTCACCCTATCAGCAGATGTCGCTCGACCTGGGTGATATGAACCAGTATCTAGGGACTAATGTTGACGCGCCAAATTTTAGCCTAGACATGTGGGGAAACTTGATGATGGATAATGACGGCGACGCCAACCAGCCGACCTTGCCTTATGGGGGCTTTGACTTTTCGAAGTTGGATTTCTCGCCTATGGGATTCACGGGATAAGGTCGCATCGCTACTCGCTTATGAGAACGAGCATGTGTTTTTTTCAGGGTCGTTGTTTTCGTAGAGACGCAGCGCGGCTACGATTGCATAACTCCCGCCGGCCTTCGCATAAGAAGGGAGAAGGACGGGCGGGGGATAATCTAACCTTGTAACATGGCATTGGAGTTTGGGGGCCGGCATCGAGGACATATACGGTGATGGTATGGGATGGCATGGGGTGGAATGAGCGGGATTACATTTCTCCTCTCTATTGAAATGTGTACGAATAGAACCAACGAGATCGAGATCGAGAACGAGAACGGGCGCTGATCACCGCCGTTCTTGAGATGTTTTTTTAAAACATGTGTATAACAAGAATTTAACTCAATTAATTTGATACCCCATTATTTGATGCGATACATGTGAGATAGGGTTTAGGAGGGTGAGTGTTGGGTAAGCTTGATGTGTATATCGTGATTTGGATCGGATTTATCCACGCAGATACGAGGGCCTCTTCTCTTGTATTGTGCTTGCTTATCTTTCAGCTGTGGCTTTTCTTTCGAGGATGGTGGAATTGTCGGTATGTTGCCTGTAGTAGATACCCTATCCAGCGGTTGTTGACGAGCCAATGGTATAGGAGGATTACGTGCGGTAAGACGAAGAAGCGTCAGGAGATGACGAGCTCGGCGTCTTCAAGGGGTCCAGGATGTGTTATTTTTTTTACTAGTTGCCGCGCAAGAGAAATGAGATTCATATTCACTATTACGAGAGAACTTCTTCGCTGTGTAAAACAAGTTTTAGATGGCAGTTATTGCTAAGTCATAAAATGAGATTAGCTGCCCGATCGCGTGATGAAGACTGGACCTGCTTATGGTTATTTCGTCGGATCATATAAATCCGCTCGTTATGACTCATGGTAGCGTTTATTTCCTGGGCGCAACATTCATCTGAAAAGTATGATAGCGGGATGGTAGAGACATTAAAGTCTCCCCTGCTGTGTCGATATCCCTAGAAATCTTCACGCAAGTTGGTAATTAAATAAGACAGTCGCCCCAAGATATTTTTCTACATCTACTCTTGCACTCGAATGCGTTGCGGATATAATCAGTCCTTCGTTTGAACAGTTCAAGCTACTGATATAGTTTGTTCACAGGCCCGAGTACTAACGCCACCGGCATTATTTCTCTCTCGCCTCCATCTTCGACTGGGTACTCTCCGTATTTATTACAAACGAAAGGCAAATATAGGTACGGAGTCGGAATCGGCGCGAGCTTTCCAACTATTCCATGCTACAAATATAGATGACCCCTTTAATTCTGCCCGACCAATGACACCTCCGGCCACTCCTCTGCCCCCTCACCATCTAGCAATTCCCCCTTCTCCCCCTTCAAAAACCGGCCAAANCAGCGCATCCATATACGCGGTCTCGATATCGATGATCCGCT
>JAPUUL010000466.1:0-18188 GCA_029590625.1 Lasiodiplodia mahajangana
CTGAGGAGGAGCGCCGCCTGCGCTGCCGTGGAGCGTGTGGTTGAGATGGCTTAGGTGAGGCCATAGTGAGATTATGGAGACACAGGATCGTGGTGTTAGCGATTGAGTTACTCTAACGTCATTTTTAAGCAAAAGGGGAAAACTAGGTATAACGATGCAATATGAATAAGCAAGTGGAACGATTAATCACGATAGCATATGAAATGTAACAACGACCTGGTATGAAGTATCCCCTGCTGGTTCACCAACTGTTGAGATTGTTGAGGTTGAGATATACTGAGGTAGGGAGTGGACATTTGCCAGATGGCAGCAGCTGCTTTCCACCCAAGTTCCTACCTATCTAGATGTCTATTATCTACTCCGTAATCACTTCAGACTCAACAGATTCTACTATGCACTTGCCTTCGACTAGATAGGTCACTGGAGTTTCCATCTTGCACATTTCTAATAGTTACCGAGCATATCCAAGTAGGTACTTACTATCGCACGTCTAGAATAGCGCTAGCCCTACTACGACTCTTCCGGACTGAAGTAACCGTTTTACGCTCGAAGTGAGTGCTAATTTCGCTAAATCGAGATGCCCTTTCTAGATTGTCTTGCGCGGAAACCTGAAAACAGCTATATTGCTTATCTTCCTCCTTGATCGCGGCTACGAGGTTGATGAATCCCTCTAACACTTCCTCGCCTAGTAGTGGTTGAATAAGTGGCTGAAACCGGGGATATGGCGTCGGCCTGCCTCGTTTGGTGGCTCGCGGTCGTCCAGTTAACGAGTCACTTTTCCTCTTTGTCGTGTCGTCTACAGTTGTCTGTATAAAAGTTTTGCTAGCCTTATACGGAGCGTTTGCTTCATTATCAAGTGATTGTTCTGGATGGAATTCTTCTTCGTTCGGCTCTCGGTAGCTAGATCTTCTCATCGATCGCGGTTCATCGCAACTTCGGGCGCTATTCTGCCGTTCAGGCTGGTGACTTGTAATCGATGCTACGGATCGATTTTGCATGGCCGTAGACATAGCATCCATGACCCCAGCAAGGCCCTTGCCCTGTAGAGTACTATTTTCAAGGTCTGCTATTACGAATTCTATCGCGGTTACGAGTTGTGTGTTGCGGAAGTCTTGACCCCGGCTGACACGCGTTACTAATATCAATTGGTTACTATCCGGCAGCTCCCCGTCAGTGCTTAAGGGTCGGTGAGGGCTAAAGATATGAAGTGTAATGTCCTTTTCTATATGAGTACAAAATGGACATTGCTGATAGGAATGCACCTAGGCTTTGCGGTCCTGTCAGACTGCTATTATAGAATAGATCTAATAGGGATAATACTCTTAAGCATTAGGCAACGATTTGTCTGCAGTAGTAGTTATCGTATAAAGCCGCAGTGGTCCGCATTCGCAATAATATTATGTATTGACTGCTACAGCAGAGGTGCCCCATCAACACACGACATTCCTAGCCTCGATATGGTAGTACCCCATGTGGTTCGGCGGTCGTCATAACCCGTCTCAGCTCGTAGTGTCGTGTTCAACATCGTGATTTCGTGAATTCGTCGAGTTAGGGTACCCGTCTATTTCTTGCCGCTCTTCTTGATACCACCGCTAGTCAGAGGACCTTTGCCGGCGGCTTTAGCAGCCATCTCAGCGCGTGCCTTGGCGTCTTGCTACTCGTCAGCCTTCCAAACAAAGAAATCCATGCGCTGGGGAAGCCTCACCAGCCTTCTGCTTCTCACGGAAGGCGACATCATCGTCATCCATATCCTTCTGCTGCTTCTTAGGGGCCTTTAGAGGCTTGACCTTGCCGCCTGCGAGGAACGTCAGCTTCGCATTCCACCCCAGAGGACATGGATACTGCGTGGGCCATTTTTTAACTTACCCTCTCTGTTTTGGCCACCCATGGCAACTGATTTGCAAGACTACAACGAGTTTTAGAAAAGTTGGGTGTCGAGGAAGACAAGGAGGCTAGATTTGGATTGCACTTGTCTCGAAAGAACGCTTCGGTCGGGTGAGAATCTGAGCAGGAGAACCAGGGATGTTATGCATGTATGGCACGGTTCAGGCAGACGGAAGGCGGGGCGGCCGTCAACTTCCATTTATCGGCTTATCTCTTATCTTATCACTGTTACATCAAGATGTGCGCAAAGTATTTTCGCACTGTACTCTTTTCCTACGCGAGCTATGCCGCTTTGAGACGTTTTTACGTGTAGAGTTGTTTGCCATCCATCCTCATAACCCAATTATTCTTAATTAATCAATTACCAAATTGTATACATATTATAAGTACAAGGAAGCAGGATTCGTGTATGCCCTCTATTGAACTTCATTGCCTGAAGCAAAGCTGCGAAAATTACCTTTTTTCGCGTTTCCTGATCTATGGGAGCGACTTCCTAGGAAGTCGTCCGGCCGCAGGTAAGCCAGTCTTGGCTTAAAAGGAAGTGGATGCGCACCGTTCTATCGGGATACCTAGATAGAAGGTAAAGAGCAACCAAGACTTAAAGGTGATGTCTGTATTAAACATAAGTGTAAGTAGTATCTACATAAGGTATTTGCGAAATGTCCCTTAGAGCTTATAGTGTAAACTCTCGTACTTCAAAGCATCCTTGCCAAGCCCTTCCTTGTCTCTTCACCTCGACAGGTTTCGAGCTACAAAGTACGATGAGGGCAACCGCAAGTTCCCTATCTCGCGTGTTAAAGCCAATTATCGCCTAACGTAATCCTCTCTAAAAACTCGACAACTTTAGCAAAACTCCAATGGTAGATAATAGGTATAAAAACCTACACCCTTCGAGCCACATATCTCTATTCGGCGCTTATAGACTGTAAATCGATGCATGGTAGATGAAAGCTCTGAAAATTGTTGTCTTAGTCCTACTAGCGTCCGATCAAACAATCATTTATCAAACTCATCGGAATTCTTTCCCGTTCTATCAACCTTACCTATTGTATTCCTTAACATTCTTAATATCGCGATCTATAAACTTTTAAACGTACCCAATATTGATATTGCTCTAGCGCAAGCTCCGAAAATAAATGGTTCTACGTTGGATAATGTCAGACTATTAGAAGTGCTGTATTAGGAATCGAGGGGCCTACCACCGCAGCAAGCTAAAACGATGTCACCCAAATTCCCAGCTATAAGTCCTCAAGTACGATTTGATTACCAATACTCGCATCATATCGACTCTTTGAACATTCGGGTATTGAGTATCTCCAACCCGGACCCGCGAAAGGTCTTATACAACGCTAGCTAGAACAGCGTAACCCCGATAGAAACATTACCGCGGAAGCATTATCTTATGTCTGGCGTGAACAGATCTTAGACAAGGCTATAAATATTAACGGGAAAATCATACGGATCACTTCGAAGCTGAATGAGATTATAGTTTGCGCCATCGAGATACCTGCTCGAAATTTTNGGGGGGGATTGACGCGGTTTGCATTAATCGTTCATTAGTTGACCAGATATGAATCATAAATATACATTTTATATTAACGCAAAAGTTATCTTAATCTGATTAAGCTTAGGTCTACATATGTGTCTAGAATCTTGAGAGTTGGGCGCTTTCCCGAGACGGCGTCGGCCGTTAAGCGTCTTCTCACTAACAGTACGAAAGGGATAATTAATATCAAAGACCCGAGCCAGACGTGATAAATATCCTATTTCCGAAAAGCTCCCTTTTTAGATCAGGGGGCAGGTCAGACCAACCAGACATGGGCTGATTCTTGGTGTAGCTGTAAAAGTGCTGTAGGTTGAGTAGGACCTTGATATTGCTTTTTTCGGCAAACCGAGAGATAAACTCGCCTAGAGTCCATGATAGTCCATGAAAACTCAACAAAGCACACGCACGACCGCCAGGCTTATCCGGCGATGCTGTATCCTCGACGGGATGAGAAACGGAGAGGACTAGTTCCATTCCTATGATTCCCAATTTCACGTCTTTAGCGAAGACAAGACGAATGTTGATTAGCTGCGAAGTAGGTATGCATAGCGTGACTGCTTCAGAGCGGAAGAGAACCCAGCCGTCGAGCAATTGGAGGAGTCCTGTATACTTGTTAAGTTACTTAGTGTCATCCAACAACAAGCTGACAGGGGCTACGGATGTAAATAACCTTTAACTTTCTTCTCTAAATTCGTGGTCATAACAGGCTCCAGCGTCGTTGGTATACGGAGGGGAGAACCAGCTGCTTTGCCCTCTTGCGAGAGGTCAGTTACAGTCTTGTTGAACTCAGCAAGTCTTTCATTGAGGGCATTCTTGAGCAGACTAAGAATCAGAGTGTTCTTATCAGCGCCAGACGTCATAGTCCCGTAGACCTGGGTATCAATCTTCTGATCCGGCAAGTTGAAGGTTATTATCTGGGCATGTGTCTGTGTGTGGCTAATAGGGGCGAGGCCAGTAGCGTTAGTCGGTACAATCAACACTTCGTATGCATTTTTCTTCTCCGCCGAGCGCTTGCGATTCCGCATGATGATGATATTTTCTAGTAGGTGGTGTATGTGTCAGAGCCTCCAAGCTAAAGGGGTAGATGTGGACATATCAACACGAACCGATAGTGGCGAACGGCAACGAAAACACAGCGTCCATGTTCCAGTGACCTCGGGGGCCGTGGAGGCGGACGCAACCATGTTTGTATTTGACAGATGGAGCCACAACCTCCAAGCACATGTCTCCTTCAAAGGGCGACTGGAAGAGTAGCCAGGGTATTCCGAAAAGGATTTCACGGGAGCTAGCCGTATCGTTGAACGAATCGCTCGGGTCCGGAGAGTCATCTTGTCTCGGTTGTTTTTGTGCCTGGTTGTCCTCGTTCTCGTTCTCGCCGCCACCCGTTGCAGTATTATTGGCATCTGTACGCTTTCTCTTAGCCGTGCTCGAGTTCCCCGACGCGGTTTGGAGGGGTGCTGAGAGTGCATTGGCAGACGACTGGTGAGCTTTTCGCTTCTTAGCTGGTGGCATGGCGATCTCGAGGTCGAATTAGCACTACACGATGAGAAAGTCGATTGTCGTAGTGGCAGTGGCATTTACAAGTGTCTACAGCATTCAGTATGTATTCAAATCGTGTCTCGCCAATACCGCGTCTTACCGCGTCTTACCATTACCGCCTAACGAAAGCAGAACTAGTGAGGCCGCCACACCTCTCCACACCGCCACGATGAGTCAGCGGGGGCCATCGTACGTACCGACCACCTGCTCGCCCGCCAACTTAACAAATGGTCTTATCACGTATTTATGAAGTGCACCAAGGTTTAGTACATACCGAGTGTTCCATTTTACATACAAATGGCATGGCTCCCTCATTAAATAATTTGCCCAGAGGCATGAAAGAAAGGGCGGTGACAGCCTTATCACCTTCATTCGCCGCGAAAAAATCGTCAACGAACCGATTCCTTTGCTCACCGCATAGTTCAATTATGTGGTTCCTTCAGCAAGTCCGAGTCCAAACCCACCGCGCTACAGACCAACGTAACAATACATTTACGTTGGAATCTCCTCTCATCAAAAAGTGCAGGACGGTTCATAAATGTCAGCCATCAGGAAATTACTAAGGCCGTTTTCAGATGTATCACGCCGCAGTGTTTCAATTAACTGGACATTGCTGGGAGCCAAGAGAAGATGAAGGCTCGGATAGACAAAAGCTTCCAACGCTGTTTCTTCCAGATTATTTAGACCCGTAGGCACACATAGCCCGGCTTATAAAAAGCTCCCTGGTCCACTCAAATCAAGTTAGCAGGCATAAAAAGGAGTTAGAAACTCTCGACGCCGCCATAAATGTATAGGTTATTGATGAATCTCTATCTTTCATTACTTCTCTCTCTTCTTTCGATCAGCCTATACAAATACCTATCAATTCTTGAAATACACTCTTCACTCTTCCCAGAACGTTTGTAACTCCACTCTTTTCACTACGCGCCAAGATGAAATCCATGGTCCTCGTCTCATCTCTCTTCGCAGCGCTAGACGCCGCGTGGCCGCTCACCAACGATCAGCTATATAGTAGGTATCCCTAGTAGTAGATGTAGTAGTTGCTAGAGGACTGGAGGGTGTACGGATACGCCGCTAGGAATTACACATACTAGTCTAACTTTATATGACGAGAGCTTATATAATAGGGCTTAGAACAGTAGTTCTATTCAGCTAATAATTCTCTAGGGGCCTCTAAGGTCTATAGTTGCTTGCTTCCTCTCGGCTAGGGAGATCCAGCCCTATTTGTAGTTACAAGGTCTAGGCTACCTGTTCCTAGGGATAATATTCATGGTCTCGTGAGGTAGTTTTCCTCCAATAGTATTCTTACAACTAGGAAGGCCTTAGCTGGTCCTAAAAAGGTCTTTAACATAAGATCACTGTTGGTTAGTACAGCCTCCCACAAGGCCGAGTATCTAGCCGTGTAACACGGAATTTTCCCAAGCCACGCCCACGATGTTGATAATAAGTTCTAATAAAGACAGCTCATTCATATATCCGTATAATATACTAAGAAGAGGTATGAGCCAACGCAGAGTATATTAAAAGTTAGTAGCGCGGTTTAAACCTGGCTCGCCAGACAAGCTGCATTTAAGAATAACCTTTAATTCACAGGCAAACCGGACAACTGGCCTCTTCTTGCTGCCCTCCGAAAACGCGAGGTTAAGAAACCGGTCGCTGTTGCTACTAGCATGAGTTTTCTTGGCGACTCCGCGGCGTTTGTTCATGCTCGGCAAGGGAGGATGTAAGCAAGGAATCATGTAGACAGCCGACGCTGGTATGAGTGGGTGTGTGTGTTATGTTGAATGTACCAGAGTGTTATAGTTCGTTTCACCGGCGGCGATTCTCGAGGCTGTATACCGGTTGATATAGATTTCGCAAAACACGAAGCGGGCTAGTATGCGATGATCACATATAGCTAATCACACATAGCCCGCCCTTACGTGGTAGCAGCAGTTCAAACTTGATCTTGAATTCGCCAGGGTGGCATTCTAGGGATAACTTCTGTGGGAAAAGCGTACGAAAATTCACCGTGATCATTTTCCCGCTAGAGTATATTAAGGCCTGCGTTTCTCTGGCTAATGTTCTTCTCGTTGATCCCACTAGGCTAAATTAAAAACTAGACTCTTCATCAAAAAGTTTTACTTCATCCAACTTATCCCTCAACTATGGCCCAGCCACAGGAACGCCCGCCACAAGAACGCCTACCACCGCCGGAGGAAGGCATGATGCAGAAGGGAGTGAAGATATATTGGGAATGCTGCAAATGCGGCCTCTACAACCTGAATAAGAGGAAACTTTGTGAGAACAAGACTTGCAAAGTGAAGCGCTGTCTTGGATGCACAGATCAAATCGACCGTCATTAATTTCGCTCCCAGAGACTACGGTAAGAGTTCAATTACCTATCGCCAAGACCAACAAGAAATTATATGTTTGCTCACATGGATGCTTAGTCACGCAAGCCAGCCTTGTTTTGAGAAGAAAAAGGCCTGCTGGTAGACTCCATACGTAATATTGATAACTCAGTACTGAGCGATCTGCTGGCTTATTGTGGCAATGCGACGGTCTTGGACACTTGCACCCTGCTTCTATCCGTGTCTACGACCTTGCACCACGGTCTCGCTACATTATCGATCCTCGGATTTTCGAGACATCGCCAGATCCTTCGACAGTTCCATAAACTAAGGGGTGGACTTAAGGTTGCATTACTAGCTTAATAAGTCTTAACTTAGAAAAGTTTGAGCATCAAACGCTTTCAATGTCAATTTTTTTGCTTGATATAAATAAGCTTAGTATTTCAACTCCTACAACTCTAAAAAGGCCTTAGAATGGCTTGATTAACAGTTAGGAAGAATTTGCATTGTTTAGCCATGTGTTTATCAGTTCCTTCGAAACAGCTTTCTGAAAATTTGCGTCTATTTACGCTGGGCCTGATGGTCGAGTGAGCTGTTCCCTAAATGCCGTTCTTCTAATTAAACTAGAGCGAAAACAGCTATGGTCACAACAATGCTTTTCGCGGTGATTGTATCAGCGGTTGCTATCAAAATATGGAATGCGTGACTTTTACACCAGCCCTTCCCAATATACCGGCTAGTGGATGTTGTGCCTTATCTGTTTCTATTCATCGGAGGCAAATATGGATTGTTCTTTGACTATAGCTAGGGTATAGTATCAAACGCTACTTATTACTTACTAGTTTATTCTAGACAAACTACTAGTTTCTCTCTCAATTAACATATCCTTGCTCTTAGCAAGTTTATTTCTCTCATAGCCTTATGTGACATTAAGTATTGGTTCATCCTTCATGTCGAACCTCACCCTAATCCCTTGAGCTCTAGACATCATATTCTGCGGCGAGTGCGGAGCAATATCTCCTGTATACAAACCCGTAAAGCGTGTGAACAGGGGCAACAAGCTTGATCGCTTCCAACTAGCCACACCTCGGCTTGCAGAGTATATCACAGTTGCTATAAGCAACACGAGCGAGCCAAAAATCGCCAGGGCTGGCAATATAAACCACGGCCATTGCACCCTGATGTATGTTTCGCCCGTCAGAGCAGTCCCCGGTGCCGATGTTGCGTTCCTGCCTTGTCCTATGGCATACGTAACTCTCGTGCTGATGTTCTGGATCGTCCCGATCATATCTGAGCTTTGCATAAGGGCCATCCCGAAGTTGTCGTCCGAATTCGACGAGAAGACCTCCTGAAGGTGCCCAGCGATTATGCCGTGATCATTAGGATTGATGGTGAATACGAGGTACTTGAGCGTGTCGTTGCTTGCGTTTTTGATGCGAAATTGGTATGGCCCTGGGTACCACCACTCCGAATCCGACGTTGTCTGTATGCCCTTTAATTCATGGTCTTCAGTCGTGCCGGCCATAAAGGTACCGTCCACAACACTGATGCCTTGGAAGGTCCGGGCTACCCAACTCATGTTGCATTCAATAGCATACGGTGACTCGTACTCGGCGTTAGTACCGCCTGTTGCCGAAATGGTGGATGAGATATTGACGGCAGCCAATTTGAGCAGCGTACTATTAGCCCAGGCAGAGGAGCGGTCCCATTGTGAAGTTGCCGAGGAGTTGAAAAGCGTATATGAGGCACCTCCCTGGCTGAACGAGGCTGTGGTACTAATGTGAAAACCACCGGGAGTGATGTAAATACACTCCTCTGACGGGCCATTGAAGGTACAATTCGTCGTTGTTTCTTGTGTGACATTCGAGCATTGAGCAGACAAAGCCAGTGTGGTGAAAGGAGGCCAAGTACACTGACCAGTAGGACACTCGACCGTAACTGGAGCCTCCGAGTCGTATAACCCGCTCATAATAGCACCTTGTATCTTCGATTCAATCGGTAGACCTATGGCCAAGGTTAGCTACCAGTCACTTTCAGTGAGGAAAGCGCCCACTAACCGAACACAGTCGTCGTCTTAGACAACCCTATGCCGCTGTCGTATTCCATTCCAAAACCAAAGCTAGCGAGTTGGTTACTGGGTACTATACGACTAGGAAAGGCCAGTATCTGCTGCGTGAAAGGCTCCATGGCAAGCGCTAGGATTGTGATGATCGAACCGAACAATGCCAGCTTGGCGCGGATATGGACAGCCCAGGATAAAACGGCGGCGCCACAAGGGCCTCGGCTTGCCTCTTCGAATAACTCAAAGTGATGCAGCGGGCGGCTCGACTGCGCGAAGTAAATCCATTTTAACTGGCTTAGACAAGAGGCCACCGACACTAGGAGCGTAGACTTGGCGATGGTTGAGAAAATGGAGACTAGCGAGTTGGGCGCAATTGGGAAATGCCACCCTGATAGTGCCCTGCCATTCTCAACGGATAGGACAACGACGATGGCGGCTGCACTGGCTATGCTGACGACGGCCGAAGCGAATTCCCAGGACCAACCTCCGAGGGTGAAGTGAGAACGCGATTGTTTAGGTCTTGGCCCTTGATCTGGGCTATATATGGTAGTATACTGTGGATCGAGGGGTGGGTGTTGGCCACCAATGTATTCTTCTGGCGCGTTGCCTATGAACGTGAACGGGCTGCCTGATATATTATCGGCCTGCTTGTAATCCGACTGGGCTGCGCTCATGTTATAGTTCTCATATGTTATATTATCATTCGTGGGAATATATTCCATTTGTTGCCCATGGAACGGTTCATAAGTGTAATAATGTGCGCCATTAGCTCCTGTGTTGCTAGTCGAATACATGTCGGCGCTGACTCGAAATTGACTTACAAGAGAAATCCAAGCAAACCCAAAGGTAAATTGAACCGCGGATTAACATGGGCGAGAGGAAGGGAGAGGAAGGTCTTAACAATCTACCGAACATACTCTTGCAGGGGGTTCGGGGCAACTTAACCCTGGTTAAGATTCTATCTAATGGTTCGAATGGCTACCACAATCGGTATAGTGAGGATGCGTGATGATTACCTACGACGGCAACCCTCCAATCGTGATTAAGTAATGCCCCATTGCGTGGTCAGAAGCGTGGTGTCAAAACATGGGGCATATCTATTATTAGAAATCGATTCGCCAATATGTGGTTGTTGGTCTAAGCCTAATGTGTATACAAATGCTCAGACTACCACGAGCTCTAACGTTAGCGACAACAAAGCTGAAGAAAAAAAACTGGACACAGCTTTCTCATTCTTGATAACTACGACGAGTTTCCCGATGACTACTTATCATATGCTTGAAGAAAGAACGGCATCTGCCAGAGCACTTTATCCAAGCCTCCCTAAGATAGTATTAAGAGGCACTTTAATCATAGGTCCCCTCATATTAGCGCTAATACCGAAAGAGATCATACGTAGAAAGTTCGTAGGCCCTTCACTTGTAACTTCTTCCTAACTACAAGCAAAGAAATCAACATGTCAAAAGAATTGGTCTTGGAGAAAGTAAATAGGCTAGTCTACAGCTAACATGAAGCTTTTAGATAAATGCAAGATCGCCAACTGCGACAATCCCAAAAAAAAGGCAACTACTTCTCCGGATCGTAAGTGTCTAGCATTAAATCCTTTCATATGAGTCCCACACTTCCCTTGGAGTGATGGGTTGATAGATACATGCAAGAAGTTTGGGGGCCAGACCACCGACGGGGAAGATTGTGAAGACTGCTGATACGTACAATTCCATGAACCTATTGGCACTTAGTATATATGTCCATCCACCCTTCGCTTCTTCCCCTCTCTATCGCAGGCTTCTCATTCGATCTATACGTATTAGGCCTAGTTCCTAATTTGTTTATATGGTTAAGTATACTCTCCGGTTGTATTAGGAAAGTCTGCTTCTTGATTTTATTTGAAACGTTTGTCTACGGATTGTACCTGAGTAGTAAATAAACTCCCGCTTAATAGTAGTATTTTTTGGTTTTCAATAGCGACACGGCCTTGAACGTGTTGTCCTGTTCAAAAGCGATGGCATAATGATAGCTGTTTCTCAATACGACTGGGGAATGTCCCCTCACGTGAGAACCCATAACGACCTTTACAACCTCCCCCCCCTGTAGCGCATCGTCCCCCAATGGCACATGTGGCCAGAATTTGAAATGTGATCCAATGTACGTGGGGAATCAGTTCGAAAAATGGAACTTGGGTGATTTCGCGGGAAGTATCGTGTTCGCCATTGTAGATAAGGTCACCCGTAGTGTGAGTAGAAGCAAGATGAAACTAATCATTAAATCGGGACGACACATACATAATGTGATATACCGCCGAGTCCTCGGCCGGTTTCCTCAGAGATGGCCACGTTTCAACCAGCGGAAATGGATCGGCCCAGCAAACGAAATTCCTGCGATAGAAGTCCACCGCGCTCTTGTAAGACTGTTGAATTCGCTCTTTTAGTCAGACTCATCGAGCGCCTGTCGCATTTCCTGGGACATTCGATCACCAAGTTGATCAATGCCACCATCTGCCAATTCCTTGCTCACAAGCCCGCTCGCTAGAACCAGCCTCCAGAGGCCCTCAGTACGGCGAGCAGCGAATGCGACGCAGAGCATGCCACCCCAACTTTGGCCTAGATGGTGGAAGCTGGGGCCTTGGCTTAGTTGTAAGTAATCTAGGAGCTTGTCTGGCTCGTCTTGAAAGAGACGTTCTTGAGAGAATGGTTCGTTATCGACCTTCTTTAGAGATTTATAGATCATGCGCAACCTACCTAGGCCGTATTCGCGCTAGAGGACCCTAAATGTGAAGAGATACTCATGCCCGGTCCCTGGTCCACAGTGTAAATAAGGCAAGGCTCGATAGCCAAGTTATTCTCAATCTACCTAGAGGTAGAAATGGTTGGGCCAGATAAAGATAGCATTGTTCAGAGCAAAAAGGATTATATCCCGGGTGTTCGACAGTTGTGTGTCCGTTCATATGGTGCGGTAGTAGAGTCAACGCAAAACAAATATAGAAAGGGGTTAGTATCAATGGGGCTCGTAGTTACTCACTTAAATGATTTGATTCTTCTGTTTCTTCTGTAGAACTCTTCGGGACGTTGAATAGGCCTTGCAGTTGATGAATTTTTTTTGCTAACGTACCATTGCTTGGTATATCCCTCAAATAGAGGACACAATTTAGTGGGAACTCACGTACTCTATAACGCGGTTAATAGACTGTTTTTTTTTTTTTTGAAGGATTGGGTATCCTAGTACGCTCTCATACCCTACCGGGGCTCTACGATAGCTATGACTATAAGTAATAAGCCCCCAGTGTTAAACAGCAAATGACAACAAGTGTGGTGAAATCAGTTACATGAACGACCGTCTTGTGTTATGAGACGGCGCGAGTGTGGTAATAGCACTCCGAGGGCGAAACGTCAGTGGAACCTCGCCTGTTATCCGTTACTCCATACCTAGTCACCCGACACCAATTCCCGACCATACTAAACCCTCCCTTTACTAGACAATAGACCTCCTAAGATTGGGACGTGCTGACATAATCATTCCTCCAATAGATCAAACCATTCGGGAATCTCCTTAATAAGAGTCCACATGTATTTCTCTAGCTTGGCCGCACACTTGGTATATACCGTTGACGCATCATTATATTGCCGACAGTTACTAAAAATCAACTTGAGATCGCTGACGAGATCTTTCGGAGCTGCATAAAGATCGTGCTCTAATTTATCTTCAATAGTCGACAGATCCATTGGAGATGTAATAACATTATAATAATCGGCAACTTCATCCCGATTAACCGGATTAAGGAAGGGCCATGCTTGTTTATGGAATTGGATTTGGGACAAGAAACGTCGAAGTTCGTTGAAATGCGGTCCGTGGCGTGGCTCTCGCGCCAATTCATCCATATCCGGAGACCAGCCAGTTGCCCGAATAGCAGGAATGGAGAGTGGATCGATCGGAGCAACATTATGGGACCATTGCTGAGGTGGTTGATGGATGATGTGGCTTTTGCTTAGGAGACGGATTTTAGCTAGCACGGTTTCTTTCTGCTTGAGAAGCATACGGCCAGCTTCGAGGTAGCGTATCCGGGGAATCTGTATGAGAAATACGGGTTAGATATCGCGTCTCTATGGGATTCCCTTCCAAAGGAATTAAGAGTATTCGGGAGTAAGTGATACGCCTGAGTAGAAACATTGTTCAAAACAAGAACGAACAACTTAGAATAGCTTACCATTGAGCACTGCATCAAGGTCCCCCCTTCGTAGTCCTTAATATACCCCATCCAAATGGACTTATCAAGAGTGATCTCTTTAGTAAATCCTTGTTTTTGAAAGTACCCAGTGGCATAATTATCGGCGTAAGTTAAAAAATGCATTACTGGTGATGTAGCTCTGACGTAATCTTTTAGATGTGCCATAAGATGTGCCCCATATCCTTTTACTTGTTGGTCGGATGCGACCGCGCAAAATACAATTTCGGCGAATTTGCGGTTTCGAAATTCTCGGTATGCTATACCTCCAATGATCTCTAGGGGCTTTTTGACGATGGCGATAGATAAATGAGTGCGATCGTAGACGAGACGTGCGATGTAGTCTTTAGGCATTTTCGGAAGTTGTTTCTGGAATAGGCATTTGAGACCGGTAAGGATGATCATACTCTCTCTGCTACCGTCATTGTTGACAACTCGGAACTCGATGTCACCGTTCAGTTCTTCTAGGACTGCGGGCTTGCAAACAGTTAGAGCGTTTCCCATAGTCTAGGGGAATACTGGCATACTTTGTCAGGAAATGGAATTCTCCGGTGTATAACTGGGCTTCGAGCATCCGATTCTGTCGGTCCATCATGAAACGTCTTGATCTTTTTGGTATTAGAAATGGAATCCAGTTCCTCGGAAGCTGTGCGCTTTGCGACGGGACGGTTTTGCTCGTGGTCGGCAGGAAATGATTGCGGCTCTCTGTCCATTTTCGTTGAGCATCGTTGGATACCAGCCAACTTGGGCGTTGTATGGTGAACTAGGGCACGTGGCCTCGAGAGCCTTACTGGTATATCGGCATTGCTAGGCGTTTAGACAATGTGGTCATCATTCTTGTATGTTGTTGTTGTTGTAGTTGTAGAGATGCGATCGCCTCCATCACGTGCTAGCCCAACATTCTTACGGACTTAGTTTGGGGTTAGTGGTCATATTTCTGGTACCTAGAAGCACATGATCCACTCGGTAGTTATGCACTGGCCAATAGGATGGCGAGATCAACTCCGGGAATGCTATTAGATACTTACTGTAAGTAAGTACAAAGCCTAAGTAGACATCTAAATGTACAGCGTGAAAACTTTGGTTGAGCTCTATTATGGAGGTTTTGGAGGGCGATTTCCATTTATATAAATATTACATAAAATACGTATGTATTACAGTGACACTTGACTTAGACTGACAGAGGACTAACAGACATTGAAGGGACCGACTGAGTGAGCTGGCGCCGGAGCCTGGTCGGAGTAAAGGCGGCGAATGCGCTAAACCCAATTTGTCGCGCGCCATAGTAAATGTGGGAACCCAACGTCCCATCGACCTTGGACTTGCAGTATCATCCATCTACATAGCGTGACGTACTTTTAGTTTGATCACCTCATCACCACATTGAACGTTCCAGAGTTGTTCGAATCTTTCGGACGCCATTTCCAATCCCTTGCCCGCCATATTTTTCCTCGTCATCGTCTCTTATTTCGCTTCACCTCAGTTGCAATCCACTTGAGCGGCTTCGCACACAGTCCTGTATTTATTACAATGCGCCGGGGTTGACAGGAGAGGAGAGGAGAAGAGACACTTTCCGGTTCGGCCCAATTTTCTGCGTTTGACGTGCCCGAGTTCTCTAAGCTGACACCTTATTTCCCATCACAAAGACCCGAGGCGGATCGCACCTGTGCGCATCCTTCTGAAAACAAAGTGAGCAAGCAAGATGGCGTCGCCATCCAGTTCTGATGAGGGCGAGATTGTGGAGACCCGTGACGGAAACTCGAAGGCAACTTCACTGCCTCAGATTGATGGACATGGCGTTGACCGAATGGACAGAACTCGAGCTAGATATTCACGCTCAAGATCCCCAGAGTATTTGAACGGCCTGAGACACCGGATCCCGACCAGTCTTATCCAGCTCTTGATATTGACCACATGACCATTACACCAGCTATAATGAGCGGGCGGAAACAGCTATTTCCAAAGAAAGCGAGCGGGAAAGGCGAGATTTCCAGGACCCTTTTCCCCACGAGGGACAAGGTCCGGAAGCGCAAACGCCACAACGGCGATAAGGACATAAGCGGGTATCGGCTGCCGTACATATACGCGGGCGAAGGTGATGGCTCGGACTATGAATCCGACGACAGCACCTTTGAACCGAAGCGACCGAGCAGCGCCAGGAAGCCCAAGAGGAGGGGGTGGTTTGGAGGTTTATTGTTCTCTCTTGACCGACACCCTTACTTACCAAGCATCCTCGGTTATTGGCTGAACTTTGGCTTCAGCCTTGTCTGCGTGGCGGGGACATTGTGGATCGTATGGGTTATCGTAGTCGGGCTACGTGAAGACTTTGCTGCGGCGCAGTCCGTTGTTCGCGAAGAACTCCTAGACGAGATGACCAAGTGCCGCTCTGATTATATAGCCAACAAGTGCGCCCCGGTAGCAAGCCGACTACCAGCCATGTACCAGCTATGTGAGCAGTGGTTTGCCTGCATGAATAAGAACCCGGATCACCTCAAAAAGGTTCAGCTTGGAGCCAAGAGCATTGTGGAGATTATTAACGAGATCGTCGACACGATGTCGTATAAGACCCTCGTACGTAATTATTCACATCTACACACCTGTCCTCGGATAAGAATCTTACTGACATACTATTATAGGCGTTGTTACTTCTCTTGTTTGCCATTTTTGTCTTTAGCGGGCGATCCCTCTATAAAACAGCGTCTGATTTCCCAGACTTCACAAGATACGGGCCACCGCCACCGGCTTACAGCCAGCCGCCAGGAAATGAGCACGCAATACACCAGCAAGTGTACTGGCAGGCGATACAGCCACAAACACCTCGCTATAATTCACGGCGGTTACAATCAAATGAGGAGACGCCCGAGACTGACACGTCGCCTCCCAGGGCTAGAGCATTTAAAGCACTTCCACCACCGGAGACACCCGGGGGAAGAAGAAGCCCCTCCAAAACGGAAAGGGCAAGAAGCCGAAGCCCAACGAAACCCCGAAGTCCAACAAAACTCTTTTGAGTGGAGGGAAGAAAGCTGCTTGAGTCAGTGACATGGCAGAGTGTATAATAAGGTACAAGGCTGAAATTAGGGAATATGGTGCTCCGGGTCTCTGTGCAACTAATTACATATACTACTACAATGAAGCGCATTATCTTCCAAATTCAAATGACATACCCCATATCAGTGCGGCCAGGCACCAGAATTACGTACACATACCTATTCAAAGGAGTTGGCATTCTCGGGATTGTTGCTTAGGTATTGTACATTTGGGCGTTGTGCCCTCTAGAAATATTTGACGAGGTGCTAGAGTCAGCGCCTAGCTTCAATCATTGGTCTGGCCAAGCGCCAATGAGTTTTGGTCTTGGCGCGATCTTTAGGACTTGTATGTAGAAGGATCGGATTTCACTATTTTGCATCGACATTTTGAAGTGGGGGTCAATGGGAAATAAGCAAATTACCTTGGCCAGTAGGTGTAATAAGTTCGGCATAGTTGTAGATAGTTCGTGTTTCAGTTGTCGTGAGGTAGAGAGTATACCGAGTCGGTAAGTAATGTCTCATTGGCGGGGACCCTTGTTCTTTAATTTTCCTTCATGGAAGCGAGGAATCTTGTTTTATTATTAATGTGTGAAGGCAGGTACAAGTAGATGCAACCAACTTATCCATCGCCTATATCGTCTTACTCCACCATGAGGTAATCATGACTCTCAAGTTGAAGAAAACAATCGTCAACTGGTTACGCTGCAAAAGACCTAGGGTATATATACTTTATATGCAACATGTATAATTACAGCTGCTGTCGTTATGTACCTCTAAATCCGTACATTCTAGGGAGATCTAGCTTGCTAAACGATAAACAGGCTTTGCCCATCAGACCGCCCGCCGTTATTTTCTCAACAGAGATACCTAAGGGAGCTTTCCCTCCTATAGCCCCACGCGAGGTCTAGGACCGCCGTGCACGCGAGATCTGGCATTGAAGCCCAATGACCAATGGTAATCCAGAAACAGCTAGCTAGGTAGGTTAGGTACAACCTACAACCATACAACCATACAAGACCTGTTCCGTTCATTTGGACCTCCCCTGTCAAAGAACAGCCCCCCCTCGACTAGGTATCTAAGGCAAAACATTTCTCTACTATTGACAATCCTTTGTTTATATAGGGACTTACATACATAGATACCTACATAGGCCGGGTGCTTGTCGAATGAAAGCCTTTTTTTCTACTGCCTCCGTCTCTTCAATTGCCCAGTTAGATACATACATATTCTAGGTACATGGCATTCGTCGTGGGTAAGTAGCACAACCCAGCAACCAGGCGACCACCAAGCGACTAAGGAAGCTTTCTCGTACTCATCTAGAACACTCTCCAACGCGATTATCAAAGACATCCCACTACACCCTTTAGCCCATTCGCGGTATGCTATCTATATCCTGTGCCTAGTTAGGTATGCAACTATGGACAGCCTATGCGCAGGAAACGGTGTCCCTCCAGAACCTCACAAACTCACTATAACATTCTATCTACTATACCATCCTGCCTGACTGCCATATACACCGCTCTCGATCGCTCTCAAATGCTGACGAGGGGGTTAGGTAGCAGCCCGCGTCAGACTCTCC
>JAPUUL010000467.1:0-18186 GCA_029590625.1 Lasiodiplodia mahajangana
GTACTTGCGACCGACGACCTGGGTTAGGATGTTGTGATATGGATCGTTGTGTAGTGGCGAGATGGTCCCCGGCGGCCCGAACCACGCGTTCAGGAGTGGCGCGTCGAGCTCGGGCTGGTCGNTGCTCGCATCTGTTGGGTGGCGTGGCGGCGCCGTGTAGCAGTAGTCTGGGATCAGGATGTCGTTGCGTAGGCTGGGCAGTTGCGTGAAGAGTTGGTGCTGGGCTAGGTACGCTGTTGATTTACGGGGTGTGTTGTTTCTGTTGTTGCTAGCCCCTGAGTTGAGCTGGTTTCCGCTTCCACTGTTCTCGTCATTACTGACGCTGTTGCTGCTATGGGTCGAGCAAGACTGTACATCACTAAGGGATGTGGGATCGATATACTCGCGCATGAACTCCCCGAATGTGATCAGTTTCTGCCCCCAGCCCTCGTCGACATAGCTGCGGCCTATCTCCACAGGCACGAGGCGTCGGCCGCCGAACGTCTGGGATAAGAGATACGAGGGTCGGTTCCACGGGTGTGTGCTCAGAGCCGGCCATTCATTGAGGGAGTTGCGGATGATGAGAGGTTCGGGGCCGAGCTTAGAGTTGCGCGGCCGGTCCATGTATGTTTGGAACTCATCAATCGATAATGCCTCTAATTTCTTGATTGGATGTGCTACGGGAGGTGTGAAGGGCTCGTTTGTCGAGAACGTAGTGGTTGAAATTTGGCGATCGCGCTCATCCGATGCCCTATGATCCCCTACGAGCTTTGCTCGCTTCGCGGGCCGGTCATCGTCATCTGCGGAGTCGCCACCAATCTTCTCGGCTTCACTCTCTGCTGCCCAGATTAGATGGAGGAGCTCCAATGCTCTATCAATCCATCGTCTCCCCGTCCGCTCGCCCGCAGCCCCTGCTAGAATCAGGGCGAGATCTAACGGTCTGACTAGCTCGTCTAAGCAGTCGTTCTTGTGCACAGCACCGGCGACAGCATCGTCGGAGGAAGAAGCTATATCTGCTTCATGCTTGATAGTATACGGCGACCTCAGGAGAAGGAGGCAGAACTTCAATATCCGAGCATCGGTATACAACTGTCTCCAGTAAACGGGGAGGTCCTTGAAAAGATAGGCGTAGAACTTGGTGTAAGCGATCGACGCAATATCCTCTAGTCTCTTGAGCGCAAGGTTGTATATTTGTAGTGTACTTGTCTCTTCCTCTTCGCTAGTGATGATAACCCCAGAGGTTGCGACTCGGGCTTTGTTTAGATATAGACTATGCACTATATTCGCCTGGCGCGAGAGCAAGTCGATGAGGGCTGAACCACAGCCCGCAAGGGAAGTTTCGGTGATGGCGACTCGGTCATGCTGGTCTTTGGCAGAAAGGATCTCAACACACTCTTTATGAATTGTTGATGCTGCCCCAATACAATGTCTTATGAGCTGTGTTTTATGTGGTGGTGGTGTTGTCATCGAGGAAATGTAGTATTTGTTAATCTGCTACTGGTGTTGAGTGTTGAGATATGTTGGTATAACGAGAGTGTTATCAATGCTTATTGAGTTAACGAGGGTCTGAGATTGGGCTGGTTACTTGTATCATCTCACTTCTAATTGGATGACAACTCTCAATGGCACTATTTGGACTACATGTACCTAGGTAATGGTTTTTGCTTTGTTTCACTGACAATTTAAATGATAGTATGAATTGCATGCATTAAATATGTAGAGGGTACCTACCTAATTATTCAGCAACTTATACATAGTCTTTTTAATGCCTGCACGTCGAACNTTTGTTTTACTTCTCTCCTGCTTGAAGTCTCTCTATCGGGATTTAGTCCTGTGTGGCAGTGAGGAACATAAACTCACAAAAGAACAAAGCCTTGACTAATAATATGACGGAATATTTAACAACAGTAGTAGTAGATATGAATTATATACTTGTAGGGCGAGCACAATAAAGGTTGACCTCAAGTGTTAGAAGAAATATGAAAAATTACTTACTGTCTATGCAACTAACCATAGATTTACTCATATGCAGTGCCTGTGGCTAGGTACCTATGTAGGTAGGTAGTGGGGCTTCAATGAAGGTTTGCTGGCATGCAGCGAGCGGGTTGTCCCGCACAGTGTTCATTTGGTTGGTAGGTACCTTTTTTTTTTCATCCTCAATGCATGCATAGTGTACCACACGTCGCGTCTGCAGCTCTAACCGCGTCCCTCATAAACACTTACCACTTACACGAAATCACTAAAGTACCTACATACCTCCCGCCCTCTCTTCTTCCGACCACGCCACACAACACCTACAACCTCCAACCCGCCCATAGTCGACTTTAATCACATTGTTTAAATACCTAAAGTCTACTTTGGGAGCATTAATAATTCAATCCTCTTACCAATTGGCCTCTATTCTACTCAGGCCTTCCAAAGCAGCTCACCACGTTGCCTTGCCCATTAGGCGTGTCTGTTGGCGTATTCGAAGTGCGAAATACCCCGGGTTCAATATACCGAATTGCTGCAAACACTGTTACCTCATGAATCTGCCGTAGAACCTCGAATGCGAGCTCAGGTACTTCCCCAACAATGTATCTGCCCCGCGACCTCATATCCAAACTCTACACCCACCTACAAAACACTCGGCATCCGCTATCGCCTCCGGTCCTGATTCTTGTCGCACTCGAACCCGATGCTCTTAGCGCTTGTCGAATCCTTACTAGACTATTGAAACATGATTACATACCACACAAGATACATCCGGTAGCTGGCTATGGCGATCTCGAACACGCCGGTCAGGAGCTTGTGGCGCCCATGATGGAGACGCGCGGTGGGAGTGGAGGTGTCGTCATTTGCCTTGGTGTAGGCGGCATGGTCGATATGGGCACAATATTGGGTCTCGAGGTCGAGGGTGAACAGTCAAGCTTCAATGGTGTTGAAGTATGGGTAATCGACTCGCATCGGCCGTGGAACTTGGGCAATGTCTTTGGAGGGTTTCCCCTTGACCCTAACCCGGACGCTGTTGCGAGTTATCAGTCACGCGCTCCTGGAGGTGTCGTTTCCGGCCGTATAGAGCGTTCTTATAAGCCGGGGAAAGGTGGCATCGTAGTTTTTGACGATGGTGATATCGAGGAGGGGCTAGATGCAGAACGAGATGCCTACCTAAGCCTGGTTGATATGCCAGATGTTGAAGACCATGGCGAAGGGTACGACGACGGCGATTCGGAGAGCGAACAAGAGCCGGAACAAGAATCGGGGGCGCGATCAGGCCAGAAGCGAAAATCCTGGTCGGATCGTGATGGTGACAGTAGTGACGATGACGACGATCGACCACGACAAAGGAGACGAAGCAATTCGGTAAGGTTTTCTGGTGTCCACTTGTCATTATGAATATTGACGGATAACATAGTCAACCCCAATTCCCGATTCACCACGTCGACCAGCACAGCGAGGATTAGTCTCGGTACAGAATCCTATCATCTTCTCCGACGATGCAGAGGACCCGCCAACCGCAGCACAACCTCCCAAAGCTCCGTCTGCTCGTACATTGAGGCGGCGGTTCCTGAAAATGAAGCGTGAAAACGAAGAGGTGCTTCGCAAATACTACCGAATGGGAGCTTCCTACTCAGAGCCTATATCCGCCATGATCTACTCTCTAGCGTCAGAGCTAGGCAGGGAGGATAATGATCTTCTATGGCTGACTATTGTCGGTGTAACTTCTATGGAGTTGTATGGCCGCTCGTCTGCAGGGCTTGCCGTCACTGTTCGCAGTTCTGATTCGAGGCCAACCAACGGCTGGATGGGCATTCGAGGTGCGCGGATACGACAACTGTTGAGAGACGAAGTACGGCGTCTCAACCCACCGGAGCTTGGATCCAAAGATGCTAGGCTCACGGCTGCGGAAAGTGCAGGGATCATTCCAACNACGGCCAGGAGCCCAGAGGATACAAGTATAAGGCTCTCTCCTGAACCCAAATTTCTTCTTATAAGACACTGGAGTTTGTATGATAGCATGCTTCACTCCCCCTATCTTTTCTCACGACTACGAATATGGAGTGAGAGTGGTCTGAAACGTCTACACAAGCTCTTAGCCAAGATGGGCGTGAGCCTAGTTCAGTGCAAGCAGAGCTATACTCATATGGATATGATGGTCAAAAAGGAATTACGCAGCAAACTTTTAAAATACGCCTCGCTATATAATCTAGACGACATGGTACCCGGTGCAGAAACCGATGGCCGGGATAGAGCAGGAGCTAAGGATGGTTGGGGTTTCGTTCGGAGTTGGGGTTGGCGCGCAACGCTTAGTGCACAGGATGTCGGGGTGGTAATCGGTGCCTTACTCGAGGTCGGCAGACACAGCACTATAGTAGATGAAGACGGTCGCATACGCGCGAGCCAAGCCCAGGATCCCGAGGATGATGGCGGCGCTGCTGAATCGCAGGAATGGGTCAGCCGGTTTTGGGAGGCCTATGATGCTCTAGAGAAGTAAGTCCTCTCCTTTTCCTGTCACCAGATAGCTAGCTAATCTATAACTAGCATCGATGCTCTCAAAGCCGGCCTCCCCACTGCGCAATACCTTCATCGCGCCATCTTCCGCACGGGCACGTCACTCATCGGCAAGCGACAGATCAAACATTTGCACGCTTTTCGTATGTGTGTCATAAAAGATGGGCCAGATGTTTCGCTTTTCACTCATCCAGCCGCTCTGACAAAGCTGGCACTCTGGATCGGTGAGGCCCTCGCGGAGCAGGAAAAGGATGCCAACGGAAAACTTGCATACGGTGGACGGGGAACGCCTTTGGTTGTAGCGAGTTTGAATGAGAAGCGGGGGGTCTACGTCGTGGTCGGTACAGGAGGTGGCGGCGGCCCGGACCTTGCGTTCCTTGACCGTGAGAGCGCAAAGGAAAAGCANGGCGGCTAAAGCGGCTAGGGCACAAGAACGGGAGCTTAGGCGTAAGAATAAGGAAAAGATCAGAGAGGAAAAGCGCGCCGCTCGAGCTGCGGCAGGTAACGATGAGGACGACGGGGAAGATGAAACCGAGTCGGAAGCTAGCGAGTCGGATTCGGATTCCGACTCGGAAGAAGAAGATGAACAAGAGAAACGCAAAGACCGTGGTTACGGCTTAAATAAGTTTGGCAGCGCCTTCCAAGACGTAGTCAGCGAAACGAACGCTCGCGTACGGATCGACAGTTTTGAGCACTGCGTGGTAGAAGTGCGGAAGGAGGACCTTACGGGGTTCCTAGAGAGTCTCAGCATGAAGGCTGTGGTTGGGTAGGCTAGATGTTTGTTCAGGGGCATCAGCTTTGGGCGGTGGCTACGTTCATTTTGCTACCAGGCGTTAAGCGATCATGGTGTTTACGGCGAAACTGCATCTGCATTTGCATTGCTTGCATCACCAGCACAAAACCCACTTTTCCTTACGGGCTACGTGAGCAGCTCAGCATGTCACATATTTCACAGGGCGGAAACTGAAGCGATGATAATGGTTGACGATTCAATTGGCTTGATACTGGGATCAGAAAGCAGACCTCAACCACAACGCCATGGTTGGTGGATTGTTGGTCCAGCCGGATCTGGGGAGGATGCATTCAATGTCAGATATTATTCTCGAGAATATATATGCATGCTTCATCTCTCGCCAACAGGAATATAAATAAAACAAATGCGCTGCACTATTTTCGTGATGAATGGAAGCGAATCAATTCTCCAGCGCTAACAATGGACGACATCCGGCCAATCCCATTCCAAGATGGCCAAGGGATGGTTACACAAGGTCAAGATCCTGTTTGGGGGCTACGTCAGCTATCTGTTAATTAATAAGAGGCACGATCAGACGCACGATGACCCGTAAGCACCGAGGTAACGTGAAGGATGGATTAGTGGAACTAACTACATACATACTAGGTAGGTACATGTGGGTAACATACATAAGTATCCTATAACCTCAGGTATACATACGTGTTGGCTGGAGGGATGCTTACATATGGTGACCTACAACCTACAACAATTACAACACGGCGTATATATCATATATCTTGCATGCACTACCAGACGTACTACCTACGTAGGCTCAGAGAGCGCTAAAAGTCAGGGTTTCTAATGCTGTGTAGCCGTACCAAGTCGGCGGTAAGAGGCAGCCGAGACACATTGGAACAGTACTGTAGGGGTAAGAGATAGGTACTGTACAGAGATACAAATCAGTTGCCAGCAGCTGATCCCAATACCCCGCCATTCCAACATCCCACATTCATTCACGCCAAGCACTCGAGGAAGCGCCCCGCCATTCGCTTTGATTCCATCTCCAGCTTTGGCGTCTGATTAATACGAGCGAGGGCACTCTATCGACTACCGAACCTGCTCGCTCACTCATCTTAGGCTGGCGGCTTGCATCGTCTGACAATAATTTTGCTTGGTTTCATTGTCGCATTTCAACCACACATCTACCCGAGTCGTCGCTATCTTCTCTACCTAGACGTCTATCTTAGGCGGACTTGCGATCCTGCATCAAGCACAGTCAGTACTTCGCAAAGACGCACGCAGGTATAGCGCACACATGTTATAGACCCATAGATCCCGCCGAGCCGTACGTAAGTCGATATATCTCAAATTACTTACATACATAGCCCAAATCTATCTCATTCCATAATACTGCCACTATACGGAGTACCGCCCTACTACTACTAGTGCGCCGTGTAGATTAGGTAGTTCTGGCTCTCTCCCGGAACCAAGCAATCTATCTACCTATATTTTACGCCTCCTGCTCAGCCCTACTGGCCCTATACGCCCTCGGCGTGATGTCACCCTTTTATATATATATGGAAGCCTGCAGCGAAAAGAAATCTCAAGTGAGGTAATAAAAGCAGGCATATTAGACTATGAAGATTTCCAACTTGGATGAAATGACGAGCAGGCGCGGCCCACTCATCATCGTCATGTTGCTGCCTCTCCAGGTGCTCGGTGCTAGCCAGCTTTCCTGTTGATGCTTGTCAATACCCTGGAAACGGCCTGCGGATAGATTCCTGGCCTTTATTTGCCTGGAGGATTAATAAGAAATGATCAAGGTTGCACGACACGCGGCCAAGCCTGGATATGCGAACCCTCGGACGTGTGGTTTCATGAAACAAAGGGTCGGCGGTATGGTTGGCCTCTTTGAATCAAATCAATCAATCAATCAACTCCCTTGTCGGAGTACAAGCGAACCGCAACCCGAGAGCCCTGTCTACAGCATTGCTACACATACATGCCCTATACATGCCTACTGCGTACTTATATACTCTTACCTGCCTATCTGCTACCTACTCGGCCCTCACTTATCTCCTCCCCCCGTTCGTTATTGTCCCAGGGGTCACTACTAATGAAAATACCTGCAATAAGCAGTCTGTGTCATTAGTTGCCAAACACACGGGAAACACAGCCGTGTCATACCTCGAAAGCAATCTGCCTAGCTTACCCTAGTTCCTCTTACTCTTTTTTCTTTCACCCGGCTAGTGAGATAAATCACGGTCAAATTTTTTATCGAATTGCTCGAATTTCTGGCGTTTCTAGAATCGCCCCTCCGCTCATTCCGCCCGCGCTAGACTAGTGTTAGAGTGTGACGAGACGAGACAAGACGAGACGATTACCCCTCCGATTCCCCCGATCCCGACTCGACTCATGCGGCTCTAGCCCTACAAAGTCTCCCAAGTACCATACAAGTACCACGAGCATCCTGTTACGGTACCTAGCCGTTGTGACAACCCCACCCCATTACTTACCTTGGAGCGACGTCCCGCGTCCTATCGTACTTTGCCTTGGTACCTGCCTTCTTCCTGCCTGCCACTACAACTTAACTTGCCTACCACACAACGTGTAACCTCCCTGCCTACATACGTACATACCTACCTTATACATACTTATACATACCTACCTGTTGTTGTACGTAGCGCATCACTGGCGCTCGCTAGCATTTATCATTCATACCTGCTGTCGACCTACCTAGGATACCTAGCCCGTGTCCTTCGCCTTGCCTCGCCTAGCCCGCCGCCCACCTACCTCTACCTCCCCTAGACACAACTGTACATTCATTTACGCAGCTCCCGATTCAATCACTTAAACAAACATCTCTTACGTATCACATCTCTCTATCTCAGCGACTCTTGAGCGTTCTTGACTTCCATTCTCTCCCCTGCCAAACTCCTACCACCCTGATATAGAACATGGGCAAATCGTAAGTCTTTCTGCTGCTCTCTTCCCCGCAACTAGATATCCTGGTCCGCCCGTCCATCCTTGCCATCCCATCCATACTTTCTCAGCGTTGCGACAATTCCATTCACCATCCGGTTTTGAGAACTCAAGATGGGATGATGCGCGCATACCCGCGCCACTGGTTGCGACATTTTAAACTCACGTCTTTCCCACCAGGCAATCTAAGCTCTCCCAGGAGCAGCTTGCCGAACTCCAGAAGTCCACTCACTTTGACAAGAAGGAACTGCAACAATGGTATAAGGGTAAGTTGAGTTGAGCCCGATTCCTATCCCCAATACAGCGGCGCTTATTCTTCTCTTCTTACTATTAGGTTTCCTAAAGGATTGCCCCTCGGGCATGCTCACAAAAGAGGAATTCCAAAAGATCTATCGCCAGTTCTTCCCCTTCGGAGACCCGTCCTCGTTTGCGGATTATGTTTTCAACGTATTCGATGCCGATAAATCTGGATCCATTGATTTCAAAGAGTTCATCTGCGCGCTAAGCGTTACGAGCCGTGGCCAGATGGAGGACAAACTTGACTGGGCTTTTCAATTATACGATATCGACGGCGACGGCAAGATCAGCTACGACGAGATGCTCAAGATTGTGGAGGCAATATATAAAATGGTACGTATTGGAGATAGGCGCTGCACAGCCAAGGTATATTGCGTTCGCGCTAATGCATTGTCTTACTACAAAGGTCGGTTCCATGGTGAAGTTACCTGAAGACGAAGATACCCCAGAGAAGCGTGTTAGGAAGATTTTCCGTATGATGGATAAAGATGAGAATGGCAGTTTGGATATGGACGAATTCAAGGAGGGCAGCAAACGCGACGAGACAATCGTGTCAGCCCTATCGCTATATGATGGTCTGGTGTGATCTCCGACTAGCCCAGCTAGGTGCGGATCTCCCCGAGGGCCGAGAGGGAGACACGGGCCATTAACACAGACACACAGACACACACACAAGGTCTAGGTGAGGCCGGACGGCCTAGGTAGCGCGGGAAAGGACTACTGACGATCCGTAGACGGAAATTGGGTTTTGCTCCCGCAAGGGCCGGTGATAGACAAGCCGTGATCCCTTTTGTGTTCTCCTTCTCTCCCTACTTCTCTCTCTTGCCTTATTCCTGTAGGCGTTCTTGTATGTTGAGAGGGAATGACAAAACCTTGATGATAATGAGCTCACCTTCCCCATGACCAATCACTCACTCTCTGCCTGGAGCCGAATAGTGAATGAGTGCTATGACAACATAGGAATAACAGCGCAACGCAGCCCAAAGACTAAGCGTCATAAGCCTTCTCGTAACGTACTTGTTCCCTCGCGGCCTCTCCCACAACTGCCGTGAATCATAAACAGGCAGAAAATATTCTTACCCATGACTATGGGCACGAGGGGAGCTATGCTGCTGCGCCTCGTTAGCATAGCCTCCTTTACCTACCTACTTGGGAATCTGTCCAGGCCGTCATTGGTCGACGTAAAGGCAACCATTGCTAGAGTATGTACGTGGGTATTATGTGTTGTTACCTTGAAGGATGTGCAGGTAATCGATAGAAACGGAAGGGCCCGGATCGGCGCGGAGGCGAAAGTGGGAAAAGAAGTGAAGCGCAGCCAACTGTATGTTTTGTATATATGCATCATCGCCTGCGTCTAGGGTTGTACCATAGATGGCTTATCCATCTCGTAGCACGACTACCTATCATATCATATCGAAGCAGATAGGATAGCATAGCCCATCTTGTATGTTTACTATGCAGGTAATGTGTCGCTATGTTATATGTACGCCGTATATGATTGGGTTGATGGTTGATGGTTGGTGATTGGTGGTTTTGTTTGGTTGGCTGCCTGGTTGGGATTGTAAAGTCTATGGTGGCTTAGCCCTGTTGAACCACGGGTGGGAAATGCACATTACATACCTACTTACTTACCTAGGTTACAGAGCTAATCTAATGCTGAAAACGCACAGCATGTGAAGACAAGTAAATATTATTTACAAGATCCGGTAATTACCACTCTAATGATATATATCAAATGGATAGGCTTTGGGGCACTTGGGATGGCACCGGGACCCTGCCTACCTAGTGTGCATAAAACTTGCTACTAGGTACTGTTTTTATTATTTCCTTTCTCTATACTCCTTCCTATTTTCACTCTTCTTCTCTAAGCTAATCTCAAACATACCTCGGTAACTCTAAATTCATATCATCTGCTCGTCGCCAGTCTCCGATGTTCGTCCACGTCCGCGGGTATGCGCACGTGAATGTGAGCGGAATAGGTAGGATGGTATACGTGTCACCGAGCCCATTAGAGTTGAGGGAACACGAGATGAAAACTCGGCCCCTGCAGAGCCCGTGACAACCTACTTATTGTACCTGGTCGATCGATCCATCGACTGATTTCGAAACTCTACGCATGCAAGATTGATCTGATCTATCGGCCTTACCCTAGCATATGTATGCAGTCTTCAACCTACCTAGGTAGGCAATCCCTCTTGTCGGGGCCAACCTTAATTGTAGTATCATGTGTAAGTATGTAACAAGGCAGGAGGTCAGCAGAGCATCTATAGCTTAGGTGAAGAACTAGAGTCATAAAGTTAGTTTCTTGATTAGACAGAGACCGTAAGTGTACATGAAATAAGTGGTTCTACCCTCGTCTTCGTCTCGTTCCAGTCGTAGTCCGCTTCGTCACCCATCAAGCAAGTCTCAACTTCAAAGGGATATAGATAAGGAATATCAAAATTACACGCAAGAACTCGTCCGGCCTAAAACAAATGCAATAATCCAAATAGCCAGTTCAAAGGCTGGGCCAGATACGAGGAGCCATCCGTGGTCGAGCCAGCTCTCGGCTCCTAGCTAGAGGAGCTGTAGGCCTCATCTACTTGTTGCTTGTACTTGTTGAGGATGCCTTTGCGGTTGAGCTTCTGCGCGGCTGTCACGAGGCCCTGTTTATAGAATTAGCCAGCAACTCACTAAAAAAGAGAGCAAACCCGAAAAAAAAAAAAAAACACTCCATATTTTGTGACATGACGGGACTTACATTCTGTGGCGTCCACTCTTCGTCAGACAGTGCAACACCCTCAATAATCTCAATACCAGACAAGCCACCAGCCCGTCCAGTATTCTGCAGTTCTCTGAGCACGATGCCCTTCAGCTTCTTGTTGTGCACCAACTCTTCCAAGCTATTGCCTTCAATGCCATTATCAGCCGCGAGCTTCTTCAATGCTGGCTCAGCTGGCACAATGATGGCAATGGGCTTGGCCTTGTTCTGGTCTGCGTAAACACAGATGTTACCAACAACAATAGCAGATCGGTAAACCGATTCAAGCTTCTCCAGTGCGATGTATTCGCCATTGAGAGTCTTGATAAGATTCTTTTTGCGATCGATAATCTTCAAGTGGCCATCGGAATCCCACTCGCCAATATCACCCGTTTTAAACCAGCCATCGGCTATGTTTCCCTGGGTTTCCTTTTCATTTTGGTAATACTCGTCTAGAACACTGGGCCCACGGATCCAGATTTCACCCTGGGGGTTGGGCTTGTTTGTAGCGTAGTATCCGGCGTCGGGGAAGTCCACGAGTTTGACTTCGATAGAGGCAGGCATGGCACCAATGGTATCAGAAGACCATTCCGAGGGATCCATGAGTGTGCCCATAGCGGTAGTTTCGGTGAGACCATAACCGATAATCATAGGCGCGATGGCCATAGAAATGAAGCGCTGTGTCTCCTTGGATACAGGTCCACCACCGTTCATGCAGAGCTTAAGGCGACCTCCCGTAGCCTCCTTGATCTTCCTAAATACAACGTGATCAAGCAGACCAGAGCCCGGAAGCCCCATAGACATGAGTCTACTCTTCAAGTTGAGGGCGCCCCAGAACATATTTTGAACAACAGGGCCGCCAGCATGGACCTTGGCAGTGATGCCCTTCTTGACCGTTTCGAAGACTGCTGGCACGCCAACAAGAACAGACGGCTTGAACTCGCGGATATCACCGGCACAGTTGCGAACGGAGGTATCGGAAAGTGTCTTCGGGTTTCCGTAGCCCATTGTTGCTCCCCAGCACAAGCACGCATTTTCGAAGACTAGTTCTAGGATATGGGCCAAAGGCAGATAGGTCAAGAGACTGTCACCAGGTCCGATAAATGGCTGCACAACCACGCTGACACCGGCAACTAGAAAACAACAGTCAGCAGTGAGCAATTGAGTTTGCGGTGGATTGACCCACCTGCGGCGACAAGGGCCTTGTGCTTCAGAGGAACACCCTTGGGCGTGCCAGTGGACCCAGAGGTGTACATGATGCAGCATAGATCATCTGGTGAGGGAGGAGTAGGCTCAGCAGGGTTATCCCTGCCAAGCTTCTCAAGTTCCTTGGAACTCAAGACGGTGATGTGACTATAGGCGCTCTTGAGGTTGTTGATGTGTTCTTGCTTGACTTGGTTCTGGCTGTTCCATATGACATAGCGCACTTCCTTAGCCTCCTTGAGCACGTTGCCCAGGGTCGGGATAAGGTGAGGGTCGAGGAAGACAGCCTTAGCTCCCGTGGCAACCATGGAATGCCGCAAGCCCTCCTCACCAAGCGTATCATAGGCAGTCACAACGGCCATAGATTGAGAAGCAGCAGCGTGGAAAGTAGTTAGCCAGTTGGCACTGGTAGCAGCAAAAATGTGTACTCTATCGCCCTTGGTCATGCCGAGTTTCCTCAGGCCAGAGCCAACATTCAAGGCCAGTGCCTCGTAGTCATTAAACGTGACATATTCGTAGGGACTGAGTTCGAAATAAGTCCAGGCTTTGTCTACTTCCTGTTCCTTGCCATCGACCACCTTCTTGACCTTCTTGGTTTCCTGGTGGGTGCGGATGAGGCGTCGAGAGCCCATACATTTAGCATTGCCATACTTGGCAACACTCACGCGTAGAAGCTCGTAGGCAGTGGAGATGTTGTCGGCGGGTTTTGTGATCAAGCCATCCTTGGCCAGAGGGTGTCGACGAGGTTTCGTTTCGCCTGGGATCTCGGGGGCATCGGAGACTTCGACGGAGAAAGGACCTCGCGTCCATTTTTTGGGTTGCAGGACTTGGTCCCGGTACTTGGATTCTCGCCACTCGTGTTGTGTCATGGTTCGATGGGGCCGGATGGAATTAGAGGAGGAAGAGGAGGATGATGATGTAAAGAAGAGCCTCGGTGAATATTGAGGATGTGCCGAAGTCGACGTCAGCCAGCCAGCACAGAGGTGAGGTTGGGAGCTTGGGAGCTATATATGTGCGATGAATAATTAGACGAGCTCCTAGGGGGTTATGCCTGGTAATACTGCAATCAAGGATGGGGAAATCCGATGGAAACGGTTTGCACTGCGATATATTACCACGTCATGTCGTGGACTTTGGAGTAGTTGGAGAAGAGGTCGGGAGGTGTGTAGGTCGAGTAGGTAGATGGAATGCAAGCATGCAGGTGTGCTCTTGGGAAGACGCAGCTTTTACAGAGGTACGAGGGTGTTCAGGATTGATGGACCCGACCACCGAATCGACACTACGCTAGATACCTGTACATGCCTAGTCGTCACTCTTGTTGGGGATTGTTACTTGATGACTTACCTTGTAGGTATGGTGCTTAGCTTAACTACATGTAGATAGCTAGCTCCTGCTGCCATTTGCGTTGTCTACAGTACCTGCTCCTCCCTGTAATACTTACTGTATGTAATCGATAGGCAAGTCTTAGCTGTCTTAGCTGGCCCCATGACGAAACCCTACAGCTCAACACGCTAGACAGCACCTTTAGTGCCCTATTGGTGCTGGGTGCTGTACCGATTGATCAGATTGTGTGTGGGTACCCCTGCGGGGGTNGGGGGGAAGGAGTGCCCTGGTTTTGCTGTGATGCCTGATAGTACTGTGCGTCTAACCCCGACAAGGATTAGGTTGGCTCGGCACTCATTGGCGCTCTTCGCCTTGAGTCTCCGAAAACCCCGTCTTTGGCGTTGTGGCGTCACCATAGCCACCACCTCTGCCACCAGGACTGAGCCCTGGACTGCTCTGCTCCGCATGACCTCACCTCTTAGAGCTGAGCATAGCGTTATAAGATCCTGCCACCATACGTCACGACCTTTGTGTACGCGTTTGAGGCATAGACAAAACAGCTTATAGATATTTGATTGGGGAAACTCGGAGGAGAAAAAAAGAAACCATTTTTTTTAGCCACTTAATATGGTCTAGCACCCTTTCATAGTGCACAACGCTTTTCTCATTCAAGTGTAGTACCTAAATGCTTCTAGAGCGTTGCTCCAATAACACTGTCGTCTTTGGGCAAGAACGCAGGGCTTAGGTAATTTATATAAGCACTGTCTTAACTCTACGAGGTCTACATAGCATAGGTAGGTACTTCTTTGACTCAATAACAATTCACAGATACAAACACCCTTTTGGCAATTCTAACACATGATACCAAGTAGATGTAGTTGCATAATAGTATGTACTTTTTTCCTATTCCGGGAATACTTCGGTGCTTCGCAAGCTGAGCAAATCCACCTCGACTTGCACAGAACTTGGGACTAGCACAACTCTAGCTAGTCCATATCCAGAGTCATTACTTATTGTAGGTAGACGGTCCCAGGTGAGGGAGCGGGCCAACACCAACCTATACTCAATTTTATCGACGAGTGCTGCCAGCCTAGATATTCGGCCTTTTCCACCTCGCGAATCACAGGCATCTATGCCCTCTGCCTACCAATAGTGCGCTCCTTGGTAAGTAACCCCAGATCTTGGCTTGCAGGGCTGCCAAGGTCTACCAGGGAACTCATTGCATTGTGTAATTCCGTCTATTTGGGTTCCCTAGCTTGGAAACTCGGCCGTAAGTGTTGTTTTGAGCTCAGGGGTGAACAATCAATGAGCTTAGAATCCCGGCAGAGGGGCGTTTGCCCTTACCTGTTGATGACATACCTACCTATGTATTACCGTAATATTGGGAAATATCTAGCTAAGAAATATTATACATCAGACAGATACTAGCTCGATCAAACTCGATCAAAGTGGAACATAGCTTTACACCAGCTCAAGTTTTGACCTAAGCTTGCAGGATCGCCGTCGATTCCGTGTCACGCTAGCACGAAATATTGTGCCATCTCAAACCTTTTCTGCAGTTATTTTGGCTACAACCGAACCCATTCTGCCGAGCCATTCAATCACAATATATTATATATACCCGCTTTTACGGGTTATCATTCCATATGGCTCTTACAGATCTGTTCAGCCGCCTCGGTCCTGAGATTGAGGACCCAGAAGAAGGCATGTTGACGGGGGCTCGGGTAAGTACAGCCAGGCATTGCTAACAGGTGCCCATCAGAGACTTTCTTACTTTTCTCTCAAGAGATTCCTTCTCAAAATCTGGGTTTTGTGGACTCTCAAGCTACGACCATAGATCTAACCATTGGCGGGAAAGATTATACTATACATCAATCTCCGACCATCCTAAACCGTCCAGGCAGTACTACCGGCGCCGTAGTTGTAGGTTGTACCTTTCCCAGTATTACATAGTGCCCGTGGTGTTGAATTGTCCGATGATTCGCTGTAGTGCTTATGCCTATTCATGCTGATATAAGCCTGAGGTAGTGGAAAATCACTCCGTTAGTAGCTTCGTGGCTGAGCTCACCAGACAACTTTCTATGGGAAACAGGGGCTCTCTCGTCCACAAGCACGGTGCTTGAGTTGGGATGTGGGATATCCGGCCTCGTCGGCTTAGCCCTATCGCCCCTCGTGTCGCGCTATACCCTCACAGATCAAACATATGTGGCACGGCTAGTCGAGAAGAATCTAGAAGAGAATCTCGTTGCTAAACAGAAATCATTGCCTCAAAGGCGCAAGGGGAAGCCCACTTCGATAGCCAACCCAGCCAATCTTCGCTTCGCAGCCCTAGACTGGGAACTAGACGAAGTTACAACCTCGGTCACGGGATCCCCAGATGTCGCTAGTCTTGACGCAGTAATTGCCTGTGACTGCATTTACAACGACACTCTCATCGAGCCTCTTGTTCAGACATGTGCTGACGCCTGTGGGCTGCGACAGCGCGATCAAGAAGCTAGTGTACAAGACGATGTGGCCATGGCACCAGCCCTCTGCATTGTTGCCCAGCAGCTACGTGACCCAGAGATATTCGAAGGTTGGATCAAGGAGTTCAGCAAGCAATTCCGCGTCTGGCGTGTACCGGAGGAAACCTTATCGAAGGAATTGCGCGCGAACACAGGATTCGTGGTGCATATCGGGGTCTTGAAAAACGGGGGCGCACCCTGAAATATTCAAGGGCAACTTGCGAGTGTCTGATTTTGCCACAGTGAAGCAGAGGCAACCTCAAGCCAGAGAGAAAATGTCAACACCGCGGTAAAATCTACACTACTAGGTAGGTGCTTGCAGCTAAGACCTAGTAAGCAGGCAAGCTGACACGTATTAGAAGCTACTTCTTGCTCTATGGCACCAGGACTACTTACTGTAGAGAAATGAAATATGCATTGCTACACCTACGGTCTTAGCAATATGAGTGTGCCATTAGATGATGCGGCCATGGCGGGCACCTGACGCTACCTGCCTACTCCATCGCATATAGCGACGAGGACATGGGGAAAGGGGAAGCAAAGTATCAAAAATAACACTATAGTTAATAGTCAGTTCAGTAGTCCCGCTCATAGCTACCTAGGACGAGGGAGCTTCCATTCTCTTGATATTCCTATGTCCTACTCGTAGAATATCTCATATGACGATGACACTCACATTATGTGGCAAATCAAACAGAGCGACTATGACAGTCCTCTGAAGGCATTCATGCTAACTTACTAAACGGATCTAACCAATTATTGGCTCACCAAAATTGCTTCTCGAACAGTAAGTTCGAATAACTAGTTTCCAGGCGCATTCAAGCAATCATAAACTTCCGGCTACAATGTCTCAGCTCAAATTCAAGAGGGATAATGCGATACTAAGTACGACGAGGGCTCGTAAAGAGTTATCACTTACAACCATTATTAGCATACTAGAATAAAAACATAATCAGGTAAAAAAGCAGGTTCTACGAAATGGCATTCACAAAACATCAGTCACTTAGTATACTATCAAAACCGAGAAAAATACATTTATCTCACGACCCAACTCCACCAGGTCCAAAACCACGGTCTCGGAGACTAAGACACCACGTTTATAGAGTGTCGGTACCAACCCAGATATTATAAAAACGGAGGTAGACGCGGTGGGAAGCGGTGGAGGAACTTGCTTTTAGTTGGTGGAACATGTCAAGTCACTATAGCATAACTTCACGCACCTCCTAGTCTCCAAAGACTTTGGTAATGGCAATAAACGTACTAGTTATCGAGTCCATAGCAGCGTATTTTTCATTTATACCTACGGATCGACCTTTATTGGAACGTTCTTTCGCGGCACATAAAAAGGTTACGAGGCCTAGAATCAAGACAGCCACCACGAGAAATCACGCGCGACGGAAGATCCCACTGAGCAATGATTAAAACTAGGCGGGTAGTCTTACACTCGTCATCCTATATTATCTCATATAACCAAATAAATGAGAACCCTGATAAACGGGGGGTAATGGCTACCTATGACAAATCGATGTTTATCCCGAGTCCCCCGTAACGCCATGCCAAATGATCCATAAAATCCCAACGGTTATCTCTCAAAGCAAACTGTCTATCCCGACCACAGATAGATATATCAAAGGAGCCTTTCTTTTGGGGATATCGATAAGAAACTGAAAAGTAAGTGGTACGAATTAAGCATGTCCGGCTGCAGCCTCACTCTCGCCCGCCATGCTCTCTACATCCGTCCAGCTCGAGGGCGTATGCATGCCGCTGTCTTCACTCATGACATCAAACGATTTAGTAGAGGCGACCTCGTCGGCCACGTCGATGCCGGAGCCAGCAAGGGACATGGAGTCCGTAGGCGTTAGCTCTCCGTCGGTGATGAATTCAGCTTCGGATGCCGGAGCTGGGGATGCAGGGAGTGGCGAGTAGAAACTTGT
>JAPUUL010000468.1:0-18167 GCA_029590625.1 Lasiodiplodia mahajangana
CTATGGAGCAACTCGAGCGCCAAGCACGCGCACCGGCCGGTTTTGTAGCCTCGAGCACGGGAATTGCCGGAACGCTACCAAAGGAACAGCCGGTAGTGGCGTCGAATCCGGACGCTATTGATATTGATGGCATGGATGACGATTGAAACGAGTATGCAACTTTTCCTTTGTCCCTATTTGTACATTCGGCATAGTGAAAAGGGGTCTGGACGGTTAGGGGTGGCCTATTATTAGTATTACTCCTTGATATATCAGATCTCTTTATATGGTGCCATTCGGGCTTGAACCCGCAACAATTTACGACTCCAACAGATTTTTGTTATTTCCGAGTGTTCATATGAGTGTTCAATGTATTCAACAGCCAGTTCAGGCTAGCATTATATTCTTACCCTCTATAGTAGTGTCGTAGTGCAGGAGAGACGACTTACGATTCTGTTATCTTCTAACATACACAAATCACGTTGACCAGGGGGTTTCGGGTCCTCGCCCGGAAATTCCCCCCTCTCTCGCATGGTGGTACTCGGAAGGAAACAGGAAATGGAGATATTCTTTATTTCGTATCAAGTTATTCTTTTTTACAGTCTTACACGACCTAAGTATAGAGATACAGCAGAAGGGAGTGTCGAAGGCCAGCCAACTATACGCGTGGCCTGTAAACGACAGATGCGTGTAAACTAGACTGCAGGAGGAAATTTTCCGCTGTCATAGTCACGCAACAATCCCAAAGCAGTCTTTTTTCATCATTCATCTCGTGTTCCCATTCGCCGGGTATGCCAAGCACAGCGCATTTCGTGAATCCCAAAACCAAAACACCATACGAATCCCACATATTCTTCCCATTCTCGCATTGTAATCCAGGAGGAAGAAAAAAAGTACCGGATAACTAACATACAACATAAAAACGTACACCCTCCTTCTTTAGCAAACTTCCTAACTAGGTAGGTAACGTTCTGTTGTGCCAGGGGAGAAATCAGGGGGAAGTGGGTTCCATTTTTTGTTTTTCTTTTCTTTTTTAATTTTTATATCCCTCGGGAGGGTCGATTTTAAGGGAGGGAATAAGTCTTCGTCTTATACAAAAATCCCTGCCGGCCAGTAGGGTGTCATCTAAGCATTCGCACCACTGGCAGCGGAGGACTTCCGTCTCTGGGGCTCCGATGAGCCGCTCTTGGAGCTGCTGATAGACCAACGCTTGGAGTGTGCCTTGTGGAACTCCTCGACGGCGTCGCGGTTGCGCTCCACATGGCCGTCGCGCGAAGAGGGCGTGGCATAGATGCTGCCCTTGCGCTTCTGGAAGCGGGATGGAGGTGTCTTGGAGGCGTCTTTTGCGGCACGGGGTGGTTGCGTTAGTCTTATGCGGCTGTGCGGATATTTTATGTGGTGGGCTGATAGAGGAGGATAGCATGGGAGGAAGAGAGGTGAATGGACAGCAGGATTAGGAAGCGGAAGGTCAGGATGGGTGATACGGGGAGAATAGGGACGTGGTAGATATTAAAGTGCTATGCATGGAGGTTTGGAGGTTGGAGGTTAAACTCACCCCATTCGTCCGTGAGGGTATAGTCTCGTGAATTGGTTCGCTGACGCTCCAGCGGCGGAGAGCCCGACGCGAGGGTATTGGTGAATTGGGGCTGCTCGACGTTGGCCATGGTTCTTGCAGTTTTTGGTGTTTACTAGGGTGATAGTCGTCGAGTTAGCAAGCTTGGTCGTACATGTGTATCTGCTGTTGAACATGGACCACCAACCTTTTGCTAGTGATATAGGTTCTTGTGAAAGTGTGTTTACACGGGAGTTGAAGTAGATAGACCCAATGTGTGTGTTTGGTGTCCTATCTAGCTACTAGTGATGACAGATCGGAATCTAAGTGTAATCTGAATGTAGAAGATCGTCGATAGGGATGTAGAAAGAGGGGCAGTGATGCTTTCAAGTACAGCTAAGTACGAAGCGAGACAATGAAAGCCGTGTGTGTCTGATCTGCGCCTCTTATAGCGCCGATGACGTTTTAATGTTGAAGTTCTGGGACGGGGGCGATGCGATTGATTCGACTTGCTCTTGCAGTGACAAAGAAACAAAGGATCAAGGTGTTGAGGTTCGAGAGGCCTGGTGACTGCCCTCGGTTATATACTTGCAGCCCATTCTGCCCAGACAAGTTGCCCACAATACGTAGAGACGTAGAGGCCTTTTGGCACTTACTCATTCAGTCGATGATGATAGGTTGCCGTTCCGAATGTTGATCACCGAGGGGGGGAAGTAGTTGCTATCACCTCTCCCCACAACCTACCTATTCTATCACACACATTGCAAGCATTGTTGCCGTATATTCCGTTTATCTCCCTTTCTCTTTCCCCNTGGTCAGCCATGGTCCCCTTTGCCCTTCTCGTTCTTACGTAACGGTCCACACGCCATCTTGCACTTACACGCACCTACATGGCGATATATCGTATGGAACGTCTCCTATCATCGGTCCTGCTGCCTTCTTCTTGGTGCTTGTGACATGTTGGTTGCCTCCCGCTAGCAGTCGCACTGATTGGCCGAGTAGGAGAATATGGCAGAAAGCCAAGAGACCCAAAGCCAATGGGCCGGGGCTGTGCGAGTCGGGATGCCGGCCAGACAATGAGGGTATAGGAATCTAAAGGGCGCCAGCCAGACATAAGCTCTGATCTATACGTAGTGCATGAGCTTGGTTGCACCGTCGTGCATTGGTGTGATATCCCTGGTCACTCGAAATATGATAGGGCTGTTTTTCTCGGCGCATAATAGCGAGGAGCAAAAAAGAGGGCGTTTGTACATCAGATAATCAGGATATAAGAGATGACGGCTGCGTCTAACGGGAGTACGGTCAGGTGGTTATCTACGGCAGGTGCTGTACCATTGAGGAATATACGTACCGAGGAGGTTTTGAGTTAGCACTGGCACTGCACTGCCTTGTTGCCCCTCCCCCGCTTTCTACTACTTAGTATATACACCTGCTTACAGTAAAGAAATAGCGAGCATCGTAGGTAGGCTCGATACGGCGAAGTACCTAACTCGAGAACAAAGAGACACCTCCCTACAACTTCCCACCTACAACTCCTTGTAATTCCCTACCTTCCTACCTTACGCATATACGTGTGAGTAAGTACTAAGTAGATAGCATGAATCGCGCCACGTACATGCCGCAGCATGCCATATTACCGGACACACATTGTCCCTCTTCTCCGAACCCTAGTCTCACGTAGATGTTACATAGCTAGTAATGAGAGCTCCAAACGCAACTCCAAAGACCCCAAAACCTCCAAACATTCCAAACACTTCAAGGACCTCCAAATGTCACGCCAAAAGCTACCCGCTACCGATAATCCTGCCCCGTCTTTGCCTATAAACTAGTAAACTAAACCGGATGGGTAGAGACGGGCATTGGCCCTTTTGCCAGAATCCTGACTGAACCGATCACCCTAGCCGGATCGAACCTAGCGTTGGGAATCATATGTCATGGTGGCCAAATTCAAAGCTCCTCCCTGGGTACCGCCTGGGGACAGGACTAAGGGAGTTCCGTGACGTCAGCAGATAATCAGTCGCCCGTCCTCTGCTTGTACTATGTGATACTGCGAGATGGTATATACTACCGTCTGCGTAGTGGTGGGATCGTTAGTACCGCATGAACTGGAACAGAAAATGGCGAGATGGTAGCATCTATCTATCCATCCTACGGAGAACCGTGTCGATCACTCCGGGGTCCCTCCCCCAGACCTGCCCAGAGATCTGCAGGCGTTTTGAGGATATTAAGATACGTAGCGTCTATCGATCAGATAGACTAGGCTGTAGATGGTTGTTCGTAGATTTTGGGGTGCGTTTGCGTGCTGGTGATTGGCAGGGAATCCCTACTCTGGAGCTTCTGCGACGTTGGCCGGCTCACTTGCATTAGTCAACTTGATGTTTAGTCTAGACTTCCGAGTTGACTTCCGAGTTGTTGTCGTGGAGACTATGCGCGCTTGTCATGCCGGCACTGGATTGGCTGCGCACGCATGTTTCAATTAGGAGGTACGCAGTTAGTCGGACAGCCTTGGAGTTCTCTGTGGCTTCAGGACTTTTGGAGTTTGGGGGTTGGGGGGCTTTGACCTTCTGATAAAGAAATTCGGTCATCTAACTCGCTGACAGTTAAGAAAATAGAACGGAAGAGACACGACAAATTGTCACATCGTGTATTTCATCGTCTGCCGGTACTTGTAATATCGGGTGTTGTTTACTAAAGTAGGTGGTAGGTAGGTAAGTCCTAGATAGTAATAGGTAGTAGTAATAATCGTCGCTGAGTTGAATCTACTTTATGCTGTACAGCATCTGCGTAGGTAAGAAGCACAGACCAAGGGGGTTGAGATAATGGCAGCTGTTGGCACTTGGAAAGCCAGTGCCAAGGTCGAATGTACCCTCACAGACAAAGTCAACGTGATGCAGGCAAACAAACTAGAGATCGTAAAGGGATTGAATTGAAGTGAGAGCTCTAGTATTCGCGAAATCTAAATACTTATTTCCACATACGATAAACGCACTTGAAGTACTGCTATAGCAACAAAAGGGAATTTCGAGTCGTCCATCAAATTCGTCAATCCCTAACCTAACATTCAGTTCACTCACCTCTTTCTTACTATTACCACTTCGGGCATGACTCACAGATGACTGGATGCCCTTTCTCGCTCACTTCATCACACGCATCCGACCAAAACCCTCGAGGTCACCTCTCTTCTTAAATACTCACCGCCAGGTTCCTCTCATGTCCAAGAGGAAATCGGGTATTTTAGAAGATACCTCAGATATCCAGCGCCCGTCTCGGATAAGAAAGATGACTACTACACAGCCGGCAACAACCACAATCGACCTGACCCCCAGAGAGGCTCAACTCAGAGAATTACTTCTCGACACGGCCAAATATGTCAACAGCTCACAACCCAAAGCCGAGCCCGTCATCCTACGATGGGCCGGGGGTTGGGTCCGGGATAAGTTGCTTGGCATCGAGTCTCACGACATTGATACGGCCATCAATAATATGACTGGCGAAGCTTTTGCCTCAAAAATATGCGAGCTCTGCGAGAAGCCCGAGACGGTAAATAAGCATAGCATCACTCGTGATGACGTGGGTAATCTGCATAAGATTGCGAGAAATCCAGACAAGTCGAAGCATCTTGAGACTACTACTATTAAGCTGTTCGGCTTTGATGTTGATTTCGTCAATCTCCGTAAAGAAACCTATAGTGAGGATAGCCGAAATCCACAGATGGAGTTTGGTACCGCTGAAGAGGACGCGCTGCGGAGGGATGCTACCGTTAATGCTCTATTCTATAATCTGAACACGAGTAAGGTTGAAGACTTCACAAGCGGACTTACAGATATGAAAGCGAAATTGATAAAAACGCCGCTGGAACCCTTCCAGACCTTTATGGACGATCCTCTGCGGGTTCTGCGATTAGTCCGATTCGCCAGTCGACTAGGATTTACCATTGATCCAACAGCTGAGAATGTTATGGGTAATGCCAAGGTACTCGATGCCCTCAAGCTCAAAATCAGCCGGGAACGAGTTGGTGTGGAAATCGAAAAGATGTTAAAAGGTAAGACTTGACCTATCAAATATAATGCGCACACCTCTAACACCGAGTAGGAAAGGATCCCCAGAGGTCACTGCAATATATTAACGACTTAGGTTTATATCATACAACATTCACGGACCCAACCAAGCCAAATATGCCCTCGCCTGATCTGTCTCGGTGGCATAGCGCCTATGAATGCCTTGGTCACATTTTGCGAACGCAGGAGCAAGGATCTATAGCCAGCGTCCTTATCCAAGCGGATGAGGCCCCTTACTATGCCTGGACACTATCTGCCCTGACCCCCTGGGAATATGTCGACGAGCCTGTACATACAGGAAAAGGCAGAGCGCCGCCTCCTTTTATTACTTTCGCTGCGCGCGAGGGGATCAAAGCACCAAATAAGTTATGTGATCTCATTACTGCAGCGCACAAAAACAGGGCGGACATCTTAGCTCTCAAGACTGCAGTAGTTCAGAAAGCGGCTTATATCAATGAGCGTGATCGGCTCGGTATGGCTATACGGCATTGGGATGCAAAAGGTGGTTACTGGAGGCTTCAAGTCCTATTCTGTCTTCTCGTGGAGGCGATGCAGCGTTGGGGAGTAGGAGCGAAAAATGACGATTTTCTGGGCGAATGGCAGTTGTTCCTAGACCATCTCCGACGGTTGGATGTTTTAGACGCTCCTTCGATGAAAAGGATAATCGACGGCACCCAACTCGCCAAGTCTTTGAACCTCAAGCCAGGCAAGTGGATGGCGGGTGCATTGGAAGTCTGTGTTGCATGGCAGCTCCGTCACCCCGATGCGACAGATCCAGCCGGAGCTATTGAAGAGGTTAACAAAAGGAGAGCTGAATTGAATATACCATCTGGATAGCTAGCAACCCGAGCCGGTTGATCCCCGTGGACGCTAGTGGTCGATCATCGAGACCAAAAAAAATACAACCCAACGAGCAAACAATACGTTTCAGCCAACTTCCTTCTTTCAATTGTGTTTTTGGGGGCGACGCATGAGTTGAAATATAATCCGCTCGTACTGGCGTTTCAAATTGGCTAGTGATAAGCCAATTGATGCTTCGGTGTTAAGTATGGACCCCCAATGACAAATTTCAGTGTCGAGTACTATGCTCGGCCAAAATGGTCACGGAATTGGTATGGAGGTAGATGCCTACGTAAGTGTTTGCAAATGCAATAAACATGGATCGCGTATCAAATGGTCAATGAGTGGTTGGAGGCCGGCGTCAAATCGTCAAGTGTCTGGCAGATAGTTCGATACTGATCCTTGTCGTCGTCGCATGTGTGGTGTTGGGTGGACAAACGCCTTTGTCCAATCAGCGGCGGATTCTACTTTTGCTGTCTGAGCAGCGGCGCCCGCCAGCCAATCAATCAACGCTGACGTTTATTCTGCATTTTGTACGACCAACCAAAGCCCTTTGTTCTACAGACCCGCCATCGATCCAAACACCAGCGCTGGCTTCACTGTTTTCCTAGGCGCAGCTACTCGCCAGGACCAGAAACAATGGCCGTGAAACTCAGTACCGGTCAAAGCAACCATTTGCTATCCGCCTAACAAGGCGCAGATGATCTTCACGTCCCTTATGCGGCCTACGTCTGACCGTAACAATGCCTTTCTTTCTTCAATTCTCGCCCTTGGACAGCGCGGCTTTGTGCTTTGCCAAGGAAGTCTATAAGAGAGCCGTATCCCAAACACCAAGATGGCTCTCATTCATCACTCACTCACCACTTTCAACACAACTTACATTTCCTACGTAGATATTGTTTTTTTTCTACTGAGGCTGGTACTCATTTCTTCTTCGCTCACTTTTCTCGGTATATCCAATTCATTCGAACTTGCATATATTTCTTTTTTTAAGATCACACATTTAGCATCATGCAGACACGAACACAGACACTCGCTGCGGCCTTGATRGGCTTGGCCGCTCACGAACAGCCACGGCGTCTTCGTCCGACTTAGAAGCTCGCATGATCAAATCAGAACAAACGTCCCCTCTGATGGGAGGTAATTCGTCCTTCCAACAACTAACCAGCCGGCTTCCGCCGCTGGATCTGTCTAATATCCAGTTTCCCGAGTATACATCGTCGTTCGAGCTCTTTGGAACCAGCGGTCTGTCCGATCACGAAGGTCCCATGTTCAGTGCAGGGTTGAGCGCTGTTCCCGTCGACTGGACACAATACGATGGCCTTGAGGTCAACGGCGGCGAGAGCATAGCCTCGTCGAGTTTCGACCCTTTGCGCGGATACGGGGGATTCGATCTAGCTAGCTCCGTCGAGCCTACGCTCACGTCTAATTCAGGCGATGTTTCGGAGGCCGAGGACTTCGCGTCTGCCTTCAACGATACCCCGCTAGACAGCTTCCGCGGCGCGCGCCGGGGAGTTATTTAAGCATGCCCGAAAACGTGATAACAAGCAACGATCTCAGTAATCTCGATTTTGACCAATTCAAGGGAACCGCAGTTGCGAGCAAGTTTATGTCTCTTGCTACGCCGCTCGAGGATGCGGGGTATATCGAGGAGGACACCTGTTGGATGAGTAATTTTAACGACGGCATCTCGCATTCACCAGATCCCATCACCACCGCGTTCTGGGAGGCGTAAAACAGTAGGCATATCCCTCACTGCTTTATTGAGCACGGTGAGGAGACACGATGACATGCTCATAATATGCAAAGTCTTAGGGAGTACAGGCTGCACCTACACTGCGACCATGATTATGGGGAGCCCTGCGTGGTGAATCCTTCTCCTTCTTCTTATACCCAATTGCGATATTCTGTCACGAATGTTTTACATTATTCTTTTCCTCTGTCACGACCATCATCTTCTCACGGATATAGGCGCGGGACGGTAAAAATTCAAGAAAATGGATATATGCTACAGGGTCTCTTATTTCCCCCACCAGCAGCACGGGGGTGCGTTTTCCCATGCTTTTTCATTTTCCTTCTCATTTTCACGCAATTGTAAGGGCGGCGCTGGTCTGGGCGGTCACCGGATTCGTTACACCTGGGGTCATAGGTGTTTCGCATAGCGAACTATTGTCTTGTACTGATTTACCACGTTCCATTTTCTTCTTTACCACTTCACATAGTTGAGCATTTACAGTAGCCCTCCCGGAGATTAGACTACACGCGATACGCGACAACACCTTACCCGTAGGAGTTGCTTGGATAGGGTTGCAGCATCACAAGATTAGAAGTAGACGGCTTGGTGAAGGCATTGGTTGGTACATAGACAGAGGGAACCAAGCCAGGCTGAATACAAATGTGTTCATGGTCACTGACCTATGCGCAGATTGGTGATGCCAGAAACCTGCCTCTCCCGCAACTAACCGCATCGGAAGCCATTCTCTTTTGATACATGCTGCGGAAGATAGCCGAGTGCAACAATTCCTACCAATCAACGTCGGTACCAACAGCCATTGTACACACCCTCAGAGAAGATGAAGCAAAACTAAGTCTGAGATCTTCCAGTCAGGTGCTCTGACGTAGCACGTCTCTATCTATCTCGGGGTTCTATCGGGATCACGATAGTTTTGGGCCACTCTATCATTACGTTCGAAACTCCATCTTCATAAGGGGGTAACGAATAGAACGGAACCCCAGGCCTACCCAAGCCNTTTTTTTTTTTTTTCAAGGGCCTTCACGCACTACTTTCCCACCGACACCGGGCTTAAATCTTTGTCGACGCCGGGTTTACCCCTGACTCGGAGGTAGCGAAAAGAACGAGACGAACCGCCGTTCCCGAGACTTTTCGTTTCTTCGGCTTAAAAATCGCCCTCCCCGTCGACTAAAAAGGCGAGAACAGCCGACGATTGCTTATCCGCCAGCTGATGCCGTCGACGGCCATCTCCCTATCCAGTTGGCTGCAGGGAGGCTCACGGGGCTGACGGAAAATTTCTAGTACTAGATACCCACTACCCAGGCAGGTCAAGGTCAAGTATCGAGTAGCCAGAAGGTCTCACAGACCCAAATGACCAACTAACTACCTTACTCATACCTTAAACTCGGCAGATCCCTCGCCTAAAGCGCCTAATAGAGTAGTCGAGGCAGAACTATGGAACCTTTGGACCATTCGCCGTGCGGGATGGACACAGTGGTGGTGCAGCGCAATCGTACATACGCCCGCTGAATGCTTGCTCAGAGTCGCGCACCTACGCTACACCGTCGTGTGGGGGTAGAGGGGAAGAGGAGGAAGAGTTGTGGGGGATGGTTGAGGAAGAGACGCGGCGGCCGAGGCGAGCCTAGACTAACGGCCTAGCTCACAACGCTGCTGCATAGAGTTCTTTGATCATCGACGTTGTACTGTACTGTACCCGTCTTACCTGCTCAACCGCCCGCCCAGCGACTGCAAGGTAGGTAGCATCACTGATTAGCTTACCACTAGCACGGCGCCGATGCAATGGCCCCGGCGCCTTAGGGTATGTACCTGCTGAGATTTGGAGTCGGGGTCATTCATCTATTCCGCCTTCGTGTTTTCTCTTTTTTTTTTTTTTTTCTCTNTTCCCGCATTAGCCGCCAAGACGGTTGAATACCATCGTCATCGCCCATCGCCATCGACGAAGGCCGGAGGAGGGGCGATTGAGCTAGCTCGTAGCTTGGCCGTGCTGCGCAACAGCCTACTTCGGACCTACGTTAGATAGAGGTTTCTTAGTGTCTATACTTGCATAGCATCGCACCTTGGTATTACATCATTGAGGTGTTGATTTTCNGGGGCTAAAGATTTTGATCTACAAACCACGTACACTCGAGGCGTACAGACGAGACAGAGAGGAGAATCTACAAAAATGGATGAGTCCCAGCCGGATGCTAAAGTAACTGATCGCTCGTGCTAAAGCCTCACATCATGAGGATCCCTACCATCCATCTCTCTCTCTCTTATTTCCCTATCCATTTCTTTCGCCTCTCTTCTTTGCTCCCCTGGATTAGAGGGAATCATAGCTTTCCCCGAGAACCCAGCCGTTCCCAACAGCCAGCAACGGCGTCGTTAATTCCCACATCCTTGCTACAGCAACCTCGCAGGTCGCACCGTGCTGTGCCGTAGACATGAGTCCTCGCCATCCTGCTGCTTGGCCGAGGAAGCCACCGGCAATAGGCCCGATAGCCGGGCCCAAGAAAGGGGCCATGGCGAAAAGGGCACCGGCAAAACCTCGATCCTTGGCATCGAACATGTCGGCGATAACGCCACCGGAGTTGGTCAAAGGGGAGCTACCGAAAGCTCCGGCAAGGAATCGCAAAACAGCTATGGTACCAACATCTTTGGCTGCGCAGGTACCGGCGTTCAACGCTGTTAGAGCGGCATACTAATATCAAGGGTTAATACTTGGCGATGATACAGAGATAAGAAACACTAGTTAACCGAGATTATAACCGAGCGTATGAAGTTCACTTACTGAGATAAAAAATGTGATTTGTCGACCGTACATCTCACCGAGAGGTGCCCAGAAAACGGGACTACAAGTTCTCACATCAGCCAAAGACATACACATATCATCGCCGGTGGATGGTCAGACGTACCCAACAGCGAAGCCGAGGACAAAAAGAGAGATACCCGAGATGGCGAGCTCGGGAGAAGTAATGTGGAATTCGTCAACGATCTCACCCACAGCCGAAGAGTAGGCGGTTGAAACGAAGGCGACAGCCAAAACGGCTATGGCCTTGAATACGGTAATGGACCATTTGTACCATGCTGGAAATAAGAAAGGGTTCCGCGTGTCGTCGGGAAGAAAGTCGACCACGTAGGGATCCTCGGGCGTGCCCTGGCCCTTATAACTCCATTCTAGCACGGCGGGCGTAATGCAAGCATGGTCGAACTGTCGCCGCCACCACGATACCTCGTTGCTGGGCTTCGGCGGCTCGGGGGCGTCTGGTAGATCCGGCTCCGCTAGTGTAACGGCCGAAGTAGAGAACTGTTGATTAGGAAAAATGCGTTGTTGTTGTTGTTGCTTTATCGTTGTTTCTGATGGTGCCGCCATTGTGAATGAAGGAGCCTTTCGCCTGCGATCGGCTAAAGAAATGGTCGGCCGTATGGAATCGAGAATCGGAATCGGAAGCTAAAAAGAAAGTAACCGTCACGTCGAAAAAAAAACCAGAGACTGGGGGACCTCAAACTACCGTACCGACTGGGCGGCGTGGTATTTAAGACCTCCGGCATTTTGTCCACTTAAGGTCGCCTCCGTGGGGTACCGATTATTTTCCTGGGTTTCCTGGGTTTCCTGGGCAGATTCTGGATGGACATGGGTTTGTTAGCGTTGCCAAATTGAACGAGGCATTGTCCATCCTCATATCAAGATCTGTCATAAAGTGGAGGAACAGCTGCTGCAAAGGATTATGCAAATGCCCTACACTAACGTAAGGCTTGTAAGTACTAAGTAGAGCATCTCATCCTGATTCCTTCCACTCTAACTCTCCCATCTAGCGCCATCAGGGACTAGGTAAGTAAGTATCGACTTATGCACACTATCCCGTAGTAATTATGTAGATATGCTCCGTCTTGAAGGTTGGCAGCATGGGGTTCATTGAACGCGAGAGTAAGCTGACCTAGGTAGTGTATCTACGCTATTTGCGAGCTGCCTCTGCCAAGGACGGATATGTCCACGCGTGATAAGGCACTACTACACACACTACCTACCCTACACTACGCGCACCCGATGCTACGGTGGCATTAGGATGGATGGTATGGTAGAGAAATGCATCTATGTATGTATGTATGTATGTATGAATTGGAGATGTGAGGGGCTCTGAGGGTTCCCATAAATCAGATATCTCCAAAGTTGATTTTGCGATGATTGTTGCTGGAGAGATATGGAACATGACGAGCACATACCTACTACATAACACTACATACAGTTGAGAGGCTCAATTGACGAGGGACCCTTGGGTGTACGTATCTTGCGCGTTGACAAATAGTCGAACACTAGCATAACAAAATTACCCAATCCGGAAGTCTTCATTGAACAATAGGCCAATCACGACTCGACGATGGAGCTCGAACGGAATTGCCATGGTGAACGAAGTCGAACGAAAGAAAAAAATAAACACACTACTAAGACTCTATTAATATACCTATCTTAACCATAATGGGTAAGCAGCGCAGACGTCCACTCAGCTGCTAATCCTGAAGAGGTAGTGATTGACCTGACGGACGATCACCACCGCCTCAGAATAGTCAGCTCCTGTCTTCGAAACACGGCCAGATTAGTTCTGTGCATGAACCTCGTGCTGACCCTGTCACTCAACCAGATGCAGGAAAGTCCTAGGACAGGAAATCGGCCTTGACACTACCAGCATTAGCGCACCTACGTGCCTGACTGAAGTAGGTATGGCACCTTCACCACCCGCCTAGCACGCACGTTTCGTAAATATAGGTAGATGCAACGGTCGACCCGATAGAAGCTTTGCTAGCGGAGAATATCTACTGTATGTAGAGAAGGGCGTTGAGGGGTCAAACTCCGGTGCTGGAAGACGAGGTGGCTGTGAGTGGCGCTTATTCATAGACCTATGCAAAGTCTCGGGATGGCCGCTATAGTCAATTCATTACTTTCTGCTGTAAAAGTGCATTGATAGATAAATCGGCCGCAATCCTCCAACTTATTACTAGGTTGGTTGAGAACTCAAGGTTCGGGGGAGAGGATGGCGTGCGAGTTTAGAAAAGCCAGAACTGCAGCGCACAGCACGTAGGTAGATAGATAGATGCCTCGGTATGTCATTTGTAATTCTTAGTTTTGACTTATGAAATTAGAATGGGTCCGGCCCTTCCTCATCGGGAAGCCGATCTCTCTCCAAGCTCTTCGAGGTGTTTAGCACAATTTTTTATGTCTGTACAACTTAGAGTTGAATTATTTATACAACAGGTTTTCAGCACTCGAACTACAACAGAATTCTAGTCGCTAATAATACCTGTACCGTTACAGAGTTAGCATTCTCTTCTCTCAAGACCCAGACTCAAGAGATGATGAGTATTGATTATACTGACGCCATCTATGAAGTAACACGCTCAGTCCTATTATGACTAACATGACTAAACCTCACGAATACAAATGCTTCGTCCACACTAGGTTCTATTATAGAATAGATCTAATAGAGAAATGATGCGCAACCTCCGCACACCTGGTAGTGGGTTTAAATGCGAATCATAAGCCAAACGTATATTTTTACACTGAGAGTAACCCCAACAGGCTCTGATCAGCATGAACATATCAACGGCTCTGCTAACTCTTTAGGTATTTCTCCAACGGTTTCGTACCCGCTGAATCCTTTTTTTCCTTTTTCCATGTATCAACTAAATGTTAGAACGTTCGACATCTGATCCTCATCCTTCACCTGACTTTTCCTCTAACGCAGCAAGAACATGGATCTGTCGCGACAAAACAGCAGCACAAATTTGTGCAACAAGAGCTTATCTCGTCATCCAAGAAATGATGGCAACGCTTGTCGGGGTGTTGAGTACTGACTGATAAGGGCTGTCGGTCCAAAGGCCCGCATATGCTTGAACAGCAAAATGAGGAGAACGTTGCAGAAGAGGCTCCATCGGTTATACGAAGGCATACCTTCCTAATGGGCAGCTTTACATATGTCTTCTGCACACATATGTCATTGTTGGTCCTGCGGCCGTCCAAAGTAGGCATGATACCTATCTCCATGTGAAGACGCAAGACTCCCGGATCAGCGCCTTTGACACGAGAGGCTGTCTGGAATGATATCCATGTCCGACACTCACCTCATCAGGTCAGGCGTCTACGTGCTCTGCCAAGTCCTTAACCACGACTATTAGTCAACCCAAACTGGTTTTTATGTCGGAGCACCTAGGTAGTAGCCCCTGCTACGAATCAGTAGTACCTAGGCGAGCATGTAGGGACAAGGGTTTCGAAGCCACAATCGGTAGTTGGCCTTCTCGTCTACAAAGTGCCGAAAGCGGATTCCCGATGCGCCATATATCCAGCCCGGAGCCCCATGTCATATGTCTTGGTATACCCAGTTGATCTTCAATATCATGGTCGGTCTCGGGCATTGAAAGCTCGTTTGGGATTCGTATCAATGTCATCATCAAGCTGCCTTATCGGTATGTCATGTTCAGACCGGCTTGAAGCGTCCGGGCTCACGTCTGAACGTACACAACACCAGAGGATTAGATTAGCGGCCACTACGTCCAGTGATTGGAAATACCAAATCCTGCGTCGCTATCAGGATTAAACAAGTGCTTACGCGTGCGGGTGAGCAGCGCCGGTATAACCATAGACCAGAAACTTGCACAATAGAATATACTGTAAGCTGGGCTACCTTCTACAAGAAACCGTTGTACATATAGGCTTCTCAATACAAGGCGCAACAGCTCGACCTCGGAGGTTGTAAGCGTGGGCGTGTCACGGGTTCCCCCATCTCCGCCAGTTATGATCATGTCAGATAAAGACGGCCATGGAATAAACGGATACAATGTGCCGCATCATTAGACCTGCTACATGCCCCCGGTGACTTGCCTAACGCGACTATACTCGGCAGGTTTCGCCAAGGAAGGAAGAGTCTAATGAGATTTCTCACATTCGTTGCTTCTGTGCATGAATAGGGAGGCGGTTGTAACCTGAACTACCGCGCTTTCTTTTTCCGTAATCGACGAGAAGGAAAAAAGTGTAACAAGAAGAAGGGTTATGGTAGTTCATCTGTTTGGCCGGCCTAAAAGCCATTTTTATGGTAACTTCTATCCCTCCAATTCTAGAAGCTGAGTTTGGCACGTCGCGAGGACGAGGCTTGTCTTACTAGGTGCACCAACATCGACATTGCAAGGCTCGAGTTGTATTAAGTGCATTAGATATTGGCCTAGTGCCCGCTCTATTCCGAGTTTTCTCTCCTTTGAGTTCATGTTTGTTGATTGTACGGACATACAAGCCATCTTCTATATCCTCCTAGTGGTAACGCGACTTTCCACGCTGTCTAGTACTAATCTAGGAGAGTAGGCTCCAAGTCAACATCATCTTACCACCATTAAACACGAGTACTGAGTGGTTAGGACACTACTAGAATGAGGATCTAGAGTACCCTTGGTTGGCAATGTTAGCAGTCCTGATAAGGTAGTAAATACACCATTGACTCTTACGGAGCGTATGAACAGAGTNAAAAAAGTCTAACAGATTCATTAGATTCCGTAATAGAGTAGGTGGTGTGCGACAACTAACGACATCAAACAGCCAACCAGCCACGACGTCCCCCTAAAACCAGCGTCCCCCCAACCAGAGCGCTAATGGCGAACACCAACACGGAATGCAGGAGAACGAGAATAAAATCAGCCGATAGCGTTGAGGAGTCGCGAGATTAGAAAGTGCACTTCGAGGAGTATAGGCCATATCTAAGAGGTGAGAGAAGGCATCGTGTCGGTCGTTGAATTCATTATGGAGGCATATAAACTGCTCGTAGATAACTCATTGCCACGTGGGAGTTGTCCCTTCGGAATATGATATTAAAAACACAAATTCCTATCACACACGTACACGACGACGGTATTCTAGACTGGGATCGGCACTAAGGCAGAAACCTAGTGAATATTTGCTAAAAGGTCGGGTTTCAGTATTGCTTATATCATGATAGCCTGAGTACTGGGTATAGAGTCTTTAGTGTAAACCGTTGAACAATAGAGGTGACCTAGAAGCTTCGTCGAATGATCTTGTAAGTTAGATATTACCTTACCCAGAAGGGTTGCATCAAGACTATATAGTCAGGTTCCCGAGTGTATGCAAGCAACCGCTACCGCCCCATACCCTTATCTAGTCTTTCCCGCTGGCTTCCCAATTCGCAATGTTCTCCATACCAGTCATCTCCCTCCACTTCCGAGCGAACTCACGCATGCCACCTTCTCCCGACATGCTTGCATCTACGACATCCTTAGGTAGCTTGTGCGCCGAGTATTGCGGCGAACTGAAGTTGTACGCCGCAGGGTCCTCCTTGTCGATCAGTCTAAGTTCGGGGGTGAAGTCCTCGTCTTCTTCATCTTGGCTAGTTTCGTCGTCGTCGGTACTGGCGGTTTGGTCCTTAACCTCCTCCTCACTTACGACGCCGAGTATAGGGCCAGGGACCTCCAAATCCAACAGTTCTTGCCAACCAAACAGCAGGCTATCCGTATGCGGCGCCCAGGCATTGATATCGATTAGCCTCGCGCGACTCAGGGGTTCGTCTTCGCCCTCGGGAATATAGACGTCAAAGACGAAATTGCCGTCGGGAAACGTGTATCGTAACTTATTGTTGAAAAGCTGGTAGATCCTAGAGACAATGTCCGCTTTCAGAGGCTGTAGGAACTCAAAATAGCTGAGATCGCGTTGTGATATGGCCACGAGGTTTCTGTGCTTGACGAAACAGCGGAATTCCATGGCTGTGTGTGGGTTGAAATACGATCTTAGGACCAATACTGGCTTAAACGGCACCTGATTTTGATTTACGGCTGAGTTGGCTGTTGGCGTGCAGTCCTCGAAGGCGTGTTCTAAGTCGTAAGTTATGAAGTTGGAACTCTTCAGCAGTAAGTAGACATCGTTAGGGGATGTGCACTTGATGGTATTCTGATGCGGTGATATCCAAATGGCGTCTTTAGGTGCTGTCCAGTTGAGTTTAGGAGCTACAGCACCCCCTAGTTCGGCGATTTTATCTTTGATTAGCTGGTGCAACTCGGGAAACCTCTGATTTGGGGGTAGCTTTGGAGGCTCCTCTATCTCGTCGTCATCCGAGTCAGATTCGACTTCATGGATGGGTGGGCGTATAGTCGATGGGGCGGACTCCCACTCGACATCATCATCGGACTCAGCCCCATCTTCGTCGGCGAGGATGATACCATCTTCGCGGATATAGTTGACGAACTCTGGCGAAAGGGGAATAATACGAGACTTTATGCAAGAGGCTCGATATCTGAATTTTGGTAAGCTGCAGTTCCGACCAAAAAAAAGAGGAGGAAAAGCAGGGACGTACTTAGGGAACCAAGCATCATATGAACAATTCAATATATGGTCTCTCGTTATGGGTGGAAACTGTAGTTTTGGTGGGGTGTCAGATATAGGATCCGACTCTGGTTGAGTGAAAGAGGGCATTTTCAGCTAGCTAGATGACCAGATTTAGATTTCTCTAGGGGTTATGGCCAGAAATGGAAGAATATGGGGGGGGGTCGCATATATGGAAGCTTGTGAAGATATATTTTACTTGATGAAACTTTTGTTTAGATGAGTCAAGCAAGCAAGCATACCCAGGCGAGCCTAGATGTATGTCATCGCGGGGCAAAAATGTTGTTGATGGGTCTACATACCTGGTAGCTAAGGGCCTAAAATAGGTGTATGTACCTACTACCTACAGCAGACATATGCGTTCAGTACATAGGTGACCTGCAAGAAACCCCACCTCAAGTAACTTAGGTACTCACCCCAGTGTAACCTAAGAAACCAAACCATCAAATGGACATTACATTACCATCTCCCCTCTTCCCATCAAGAGCTCTTCTGAACCACGGCCTCATTACTTCTTTGCTCATAGCCCAACCACTAAACATCAACACCAAGCATGTCGGATAACGTAGGCCTATCGACACCCCGCGGCAGCGGCACCTCAGGCTACGTGCAGCGCAACCTAGCGCACATGAAGCC
>JAPUUL010000469.1:0-18155 GCA_029590625.1 Lasiodiplodia mahajangana
TACCGTGCCGCCACCAGCGCTGGCCTCACCGGTGCCCTCATGACACTCCTTGAACACGGTGCGGACCCGAACCAACCCAGCGACGGTGGCCAATCTGCTCTCCACGTCCTTTCCAAGCCAGTATCGACAGGCCCATCGAATGTCTCGGTTTCCTTCAAAACGAGTCTGCTATTCGTCTGCTGCTGAAGCATGGGGCCTGTGCATCGCAGCAAGACGGAAATGGCGACATGCCTCTACACAGGGCTGCTTATGAGTTAGACCTGCGGTCATTCAAGCTGTATCTATCCTCGCGCCCGGAGCGAGATCGGAATCAAACCCTTGAGGTTCGAAATCACGGTGGAGAGACCCTGCTTCACTTTGCCTCCGCCAGGTGCTGCATCGAAACAATAGAATTCCTCATCGGTCAAGGGCTAGACATCAATGCGGTAAACTCCAACGGGTGGACGCCGTTGACGTGTGCCTTGGTTCCCACAGAGAAAGTCACGCTCAGGGGTCGAAACACCACTGCTATTGCCGAAGCTGTACGAGCAGCCCGCCTACTGCTTTCTCGCGGCGCCGAGGCAGCTAAGACAACAGATGAAGGCTGGACTCCGTTGCACTGTCTCGCCCTCCACCATGACGGCGACAGAAACGGTCTAGGTGCTGAACTTGCCACCGCTTGATGTCGCGTGGTGTTGACCCGGAAGCCCCGCGCTCCACTGTTAAGCCCAGATGGAAGGGGCTTCTTGCCCGAGTCCAGTCTGCCCTGGGGCTATCGTTTACGGTGTGTCATGACGGACCCGTCGAACTCGCACAGGATCATTCGGACGAACCTTCCACCGATCTTCTGGGCGGCTGAGCGTGGTGCCGTTGGTGTGATCTCTGCATTATTGGCTCATGGCGTTAATATCTCGCCTGTGAACGACATGACACCCGCCCGGATGGCAGCCGAGTCGAAGTTTCTGGAGAGAGACCAGAAGCTCGCGGAGACAATCATCGAACTGCTCCTATCTTATGGGCGAGGAAATCGCAATGAAAACTAGTATCGCGTGCGTACGTCACGTCAAACTGTCATGGCCGACCGACGATTCACCGGCTCCATGTGCCTTGTTTGAAAACACTTTTACGAGAGGGTAAGTTATATAAGTGATTGGAGCAAGGCTAGCGAGGCTAAGATAATCTACAACGGAAAACTGTCGTCAGTGTTGAGGTCCCTCACCAAATGCAGGTGCCAGACTAAGTAAGTACTTAAGGTAGGTAGTAAACCCCGTTCATCCCCCTCTCCCCCTCCCACTCTCCCACATTACGTTAAAAAGACTACCCTTCGTTATTTATTCCTGACCGTAATATGTTATTCACCATAGTGGTCCTATTTGTTATTCGGAGGGGGCTGTGTAAAGAATTGGTACAGCCCTTTCTCTATGAGGAAGTTGAGTCGGTAAGGATTGTTGTTCCCTGCCACCGTGGTATAGCCATTGGGAGGGCGAACCAGATAGCCCGGGCATAAATGTACATCGTCAGTCACCCGACTGACCATAGGCTGAGCTGAGCCTGAGAAAAAGCGGCAAGTGCGCTAAGCTTGACATTTGGTAAAACATTGAACCTGTTCATCACATCCCAATTCACATTTGGCCTATAGATTTTAAACAACCCGTCTCATTAACAGGCTCTAGTACGCACGTACCCAAAAATCCCGTTTGCGCTCTTCACGCACCAATGCTGGTGGCTTACTCAGCGTCGAGATGCAGATTACCTAGTGATTGGCTAATCTTTTTAAAGCACTGCATTTTGGAAATAATGGACGTTAGCGCTTACAGTCCCTGCAACACGAAGCCTGTTACTATCCTGCCTTTTATGTATCGTCAATGGAAAATTATAGGACTCCTAAAGGCGCTGTTAAAAAGTGACCGTATTAAGCCTCGCCGCCTCTTTTTTTATAGTGCCTGATAGTTGAATTCTTGCACACGAACAAGCATCATCAATAAGAAGATTATTAAAGTACTTATATCCCAAGAAAGGGAGGAAATAAATTCTTGTAGGAGAGCAACGTGTTGAATTTCTAATAAAAGCCACGAGTCCTAGCCCCCACCGCGCATCATCCCCCTTCACACAGCATTAGTACTACCGTAAGAAAGCTCACGACTCACGCCTGCGAGTTGTACCATGCGGCAAAAAGTGTTTTACTCATGCATATAATGCCACATTCTCACCTTACACATGTGATAGCTTGACTCAATCAATTTCTCTCTTTTATGCCTTACAATTCCTTACGGCGAAATCTAGACTAGGTCTCCAACTCGAGGTATCCTTGCTACATATACACATCTGATTAAACGACAAAGATATCACCATGTCTCTCCCGCCGAAAGATGTCTATATTGGCATGTGGACTGACTGGTCTAAGGATAGCCAGGTTCTTGGATCTACCATTACGATTACTACATCAGCAAGCAGACTGCTGGGCGCATTTCTGGCTCTTTTTATATCCCTATCGGTTTCATATCTTTGGCTTCTTGTTGTATACAGCATCCATCAAGCTAGATACGCCATCACTACGGGGAATTGCCGTGCCATTGTAAGGCAGCAACAAGCCCTCTTGAAAGCTGGCCTATCACCAACATCTACTAGTATACGCCTCATCAAGCTCTACTGGGCTTATCGATATACTCCGTTTGCGTGGCAACAGTCCTGGCTTTGGATATCAATATCAGTTGTTAGCGCCGTGAGTGGTGTCGCCGCCGGACTATTCTCTTCGCGGATTATCGACTCGTCACTCTACTTTAATATTCTTACTGATTCCTCAAACTGTGGATTTTTCCTTGAGGATTTCCACATCCAATCTAACATAGACGATCCCATGGTCATAGCCTTAGAGCAAGACGAGGCGGCCACGATTGGTCTGGCAGCAACATACGCGCGTAATTGCTACAACACCACCGGCGACAATAGCCAATGCAACTTCTTCCCATCTACTACTATACCGTGGGAAACGGAGTGGGAGGCTGAGTGCCCTTTTGAGGGCATATGTATAGGCCCGGCCATGCGCCTTGATACTGGGCTGTTGAATTCAAACTCACTCTTGGGCATCAATTCGCCAAATATAGATCAAATTGAGGTACGAAAGATAACAACTTGCGCCCCGCTTCGGCAGGAAGGATATACGGAAACTGAACCTGGCCCGGTCCCCGAGGACGGACTTACTAGCTACTTGTACGGCCCTAGTCCAGACAACAACGTGACTTTTACGGCTTCAAACGACACCCGCTATAGCACACTGTCCTATACTTCATAGTAAGTAGCCGTTATTATCTTGTGTGGGGATTTGGCCTTCGATGTTGGAGACTGTCAGCATAAATTTTGAAGGCAAACAGGGGTAACATAACTAGAGTATAACAGAGATGTAACTAACCTATTGTGGCGGCAAATAGTAATACATATTATTATAGCGGCGTTTGGGCTAACCGGAGCCAATGGCAGCCTATCCGTGAATTGAACAATACTCACGGAGACGGAACTGTGTTCTGTATTTCGAGCAACAATCTATATTTTCTCGAGCCCTGTGATGATCCGGTCTTTTCAGCCCACGCACCAACCTACGTTCTAAATTATAGTAGCGCGGTGTATTTAGCGGACAATCCCGCCGGTGTATTAGGTTGCCTCGAGCAGGTATGTGTCTCCTGTCTCCATAACGTTGTCTTCTAGTACTTCTCAAACATGGGTTAACCTGTAGATAAAAACCCCACAGTATCAAGTGTGCAGTACCGCTTCCAACATCTGTTCCGCTGTTGGAGGCTTGGGTGATGTCTATCTTGAAGCTACAGAGGGGCTGTCTTTGACTCCAATGCAACTCATTACGATTCGATTGATAGTCTTCGTGATTGACAGGCTAGGTAACATCGCGGACGTAACAGACGGACAGACACCCAACCTGCAGGCCAGCCAACGTACCGTTGTAGGGTTTCAACTACCTCTCCCGAGAAACCAATGGCAAGTAGAGATACAAGCCTGGCATGCAGCAACAATGGCTCTGATTCAATACGGCATTCTAGAATATATGACTGGGCCGTGGGATGCGGGTTTTCAGAAATATGTTACACCACCTACATCGCCAGAGCAAAACGCGTTATGCAAGCGGCAAAGGGTACGGATCAGCCAGGGATTTGCCAATGTTTCTAGCTTGGGACTCTTCTTCACGATTAGCCTTGGTACTGTCATTATTATATTTGCGCTGTTCATTGATAATATTACGGGGTGCGTGACCCGGCTTTCGAAAGGGGGCGGGAAGAAGCACCGTGCTTGGATACGAGACGATGTCTTACATTTGCAGAGACTCGCCTACGGGCCGCAGCAATTTTTGGGGCCCCGATGGATAGCAGCTGATGATAACACACCTTATTTTGAAGGCAATGGCTTTCTGGATCCCATCGTCGACCCGCAAGATGCCGAGACGGATGAAACTTATAAGAGGCTATCGATCGATTCGCTGATGGAGACGGGCGAGGCTAGGATTGAGTTCCGCAACTAACATGAGAGGCTATAGAAATGTTTTAGTACAATGGCATCGTGTTCGGGCTCAAAGAGCTCCCTTCTAATAAATTCGGCTATAATGCGTGGAATCACATACTAATTAAGTATGGTTGATTTAAGAAGCGGTACGGAGTGTGAGGAGCAATGCCTTAGCTGCTATAGTACTGTAGTTTGGGTATCACCTGATTGGAACTACCTAGATAATATTTGTAAGATGATGGTTACCTTTTAAGTGCATACCCTTCTACTCGCATACCTTAGTTGAGGACTTCCGAGTTCCATCCAGGACACATGTCATTTATTTGAACGCATCATACCCACCATAACACAACCCATGAGAGAGAATATGTTTAGACAGCGCGGCTCCGGGCTGGATGCCCTAATTCATAGACCGCGCCCTTCTACGTGGCGCGTCTTTCTTCAAAACCCTAGCATCTTCATTGCGAAAAAGCTCTACTCTTGGCGGCGTCTTGCCAAAGAAACGTGGGATACCGGCTGTGAAGTGTCTGTTGTGTGTATCTCCGATACGCATAATAGTCAATGTGCAATTCCAGTTGGGGACATTCTCATCCACGCGGGTGATCTCACTCAGTCAGGCTCACTCGAGGAGCTGCAAGCTACCATATCGTGGCTTCAAAACCAGCCCCATCAATTCAAGATCGTAGTCGCCGGAAATCATGACCTTCTGCTTGATCCTAGTAAGGATGGCGAGGGTGGCAAGGCTGCCGCATTACGACAGAAGATTGAATGGGGTAGCATACTATACCTGCAAGATGACTCTACGACTGTCTCGATCAAGGGACGCTGCATAAAGATCTACGGGAGCCCTAAGTCCCCCCGGCATGGTAACTGGGCTTTTCAGTACCCAAGGGAGAGTGATGTCTGGAGGCATACGATACCCGACGACACTGATATACTCATTACACACGGGCCGCCGCGGGCGCATCTCGATTTAACCACTTTAGGATGCGACTATTTGTTGCGAGAATTGTGGCGTGTTCATCCGGCGCTTCATGTCTTCGGCCATGTTCACGAGGGTTACGGACATGAGTGGGTGCAGTTTGACTCATTCCAAGCAGCCTACGAGCGAGTTATCTTGACAGGGGGGAGCTTTTGGGGTTTAATGGGAGCATTGAAGGCTCTTGTCCTTTCATTATTTATTCCCCCAGCTTTGGCCACATGCCAGCTCGTCAATCCGTCTTTAGTCGGCGGGCTGCGCGATGATGCCCGACGGAAGCCTATCAAGGTCTATATATAGGAGCATCATGACCTTGATTTCATACATCCTCGCTTATCGACGAAACGGATCTCTGGTTGCAATTACGGCCATGTCAGACGAACAAGACATGGGGCTCTTCGACCAGAATATTCTTAGACCTGAAACGTTCGCTGATATATTTCTCTCGGGGATCTTCGCCTCCACGCTTAGGGATAACCAACGTCTGGGTTAGTGATGGCACCTTCGACGCCCATTCTGGCTCCTGCTCAAGCACAATAGGTCGAGCACGTAGTTCTCGCTCAATCTCATCTCCGGCGATGATAGCTGGACTCCCCCGTGGGAGGCCTCGTTCAATCAACCGGTTGAATGCTTTGCATAAATAGTACGGCAGAACTGATAGAATGGCGTACCTCTGGGGGTCTGAGTCCTCAGGGTCAGGAATGGCTGATACTGCCCAAGATGGCTGATTAAAGAAGAACTCGATTTCCGATCTCAAGCCGATGATAAAGCCGACAACCAGGTACTCGTACATCCGATAGAGGGTCTCTTTCGGCGTGCGCCCTTGAGTCAAAGCGGTTGCCTCAGCCCGGACCGCTCGATGTTCTAACAGCCACCTGACGGTTGGGGGAATGTCGGGAGACGGGCTTCGGGAATTCCTGAACAGTCTCAACGAGCGGCTGAGGACGCGCCTAGCGACTGCATACATGGCGATAAACGGAGATGGTAGCAGTTATTGTTGGAATAATCAAGTCGAGACAATCCGTTGTGTTGATCTCTATCTTTGTTTCTTAGCCAATCGGAACATCTACCGTAAATAGAGCCAATCTCCCACCACTTGACGTGGCTATGGTGGCTTGAACACTTCGTGGGGCGGTGCTTGATGTACCAAAACTTTGTTTCTGTTTTTAGATCCTTGACCACCTCTTCGCAATGTTTGTATACAATATCCCATATGTTGCCTCTAGCCTGGTACTAACGGTATCTACGGCCAGCCTCAAAGTCTACTATGAGACTGTATTGTGGCAGTGAGGTTTGGTTTGCGACCCTCCTTAGGCGCGTTAGATACTTGTAGTAGCTACGCATGATTGCCTATGGCTGTGCTCTCGGAATCAGCGCTACCAATGTGGCTGGTGCCAGACGCTACGTTATGCGCACATATCGTATCTACCAAGCACTAGGTAGCTATTTGGAGACTACTGCCTGTTTTGTTATTACGCATGGTAGCGAGCTGGGTCTATATCTATGAAAGAAACAACATCTCTCAATCAGTGTGGATAGTTAGGGTAGCATGGCTGGATGAGGATATGCCCTGTGGCCGTCTGATGACCTGGTCAGGGGGGGGCATGCACGACGACACGCGCTCTGACGTAAGTCACCGGGCGCCGCGATGATAACACTGGACGAATGGAGCAACCAATTGTGCGGTCTGTGAGGGGCAGCAGAGGACCCCGAGGTATCGTAATTTATAATCATGTGGAATTATTACAATGCAGTCACGCTCGTACACATGTTTTCCGGTTGGCCGGCCAGCTTGATAGAAGACACCTATTTCTTGGGAATGACGCGAAGACGAGAACACCACTTTACCCCTGAGGCCGACGTAACAATGCTTCATTCCGCGAACAAGTGCAGCTGAACCCCCCGGCCCTACTATTTGGTGCAGGGTGACCTGCACTACTGATAGGTCGATGCGTACCCCAATAGGCAGAATTGTACCCTTCCATCCTACATTTGGTGGTGGTGCCAAGGATTTTCAACCTCCAATCAGTATCTCGACATGTCTCGCTCGACTTGGCGTATCCATGTTATAATTCTCGCTTTGGCGTTGTTTTCGTGTTTCCTCTTGCGGCTGACACGTGCAAATATCTCACATCTCTCCAGTACGCGTGCTTACCATATTTCCTACGCGAGATGAGAGGGAAAATGCTGTGCCACGCAGTGACACGGCTCACTCCAGCCCGACGTGACGTCAATTGGATAGCAAAGCCGTGTTTGGGTAACTTTGAAACATTTTTAATCTCCCCTTGCCAGCTCCCGGCTCTGCGCCTCGAATAACGTTGGTCACTCTCCTTGGCTTTCTCTATATGAGAATTCGCGTCTAGGCAGCTATTTGAGTATTTCATCTCCACGTCCCCATTATCTTGAAGACCTGGTTACACTACCATCCGCGATACCGAGCACCGCGAAGAGGCCTTCTGTACCCTGAGTGTCGAGACATCGAGTCATCACAACACCCTTCTACCATGATCTCAGAGAAGCCAGACTATTGGGATATCCTCGGGGTAGACCGCGGAGCTTCTGATGAAGAGCTCCAAGTTGCCTATCGGCGTCTTGCAATGAAACACCACCCAGACAAAAATAAAGGGAACGAGGAGGCAGCAACTGAGAAGTTCCAAGAGGTACGTCCCGAGACAGTTTCTCTCATCGACCATTTTTGAAACGATTATCAATCCGTGTCGTGAGGCATAATATAATGTCACTAGATTCTAATACCTCAAATAGGTCCAAAGGGCCTTCGAGGCATTGAGGGGCCCGGAGAAGCCCTTGGGGCAAAACATCTCCGGAGGCGCGCCGTCGGCCCCGAAGGCAACGGCGTCGACTAGTACTAAACACGGCAGTGAAGATCCGTTCGCATGGTTCGATCACAGCTGGGGCCCGAATTTCGGACGAAGGCGGAACGGTGATGTATGGGGAAAAGTAGGGAACATGGACTGGTTTGAGGAGAGAGGCCGGAAACCTATGACTTCGAGCTTCACAGCACAGCACCCTGGCTTTGGTGTTTTTAGCCGCTTTTTCACTCATCTCCCACCTTTGCCTCCGCTTGACATTAGGCTTAAGCACCATCAGCGCAACTGTGACTGGTGGGAAAGTAGGAGGATAATATCTATTCGGGTATTCTCGGAAATATCAAAATAGAATAGCACGTTGGCGTTAAACGGTGTCACTCGGAATTTGGGCCCAATGCTTGGAAGGTCTAATAGGAACGGCCTAATATTTCATGGTGTTACAAGGCATGTCTTAAGTGTGCAGGTATGGGTATAAATTAAACATGGCTGCTTAAAGCCTAAGTTATATAAAATAATCGCTAAAGAAAATATAGGTAATATTATATATAATGTTTAATTAACCGAAGCTTTAAAGAATTTATATAAGTTTTTTTTATATTATTATATTTAGTTTTTTAAATAATAGTTTAATCTTTATTAAAACGTTAAGTATTTTGCTTTTTTTTATATTTAAGWTATATATATATAATAAAGTTGATAATAGTTATATAGTTATTTAAATAAAAATAAGTAATRYAAATATAAATRCTTAAYAATACTAAGCCCACTATAAAAAAAATGCTATTTATAATATTACTAAAACTATTCTATATAGCTGTTTATATAACAAGTATAGTTTTAAACTTTTAGCTGCAGTATAAGTAAGCTTATTATACTAAAGCACTAAAATTAATACAAAAATAAACTTAGTATACACGTTAAGCTAAACTTTTTTTTATTATACGTTTAAACTTTAGCAAAAAAAGTAGCTATTTTAAGCTTACTAACTAAACTTTATTAAAAGCGCTGCATATACTAAATAAAAATGCTATAAAAATAAAAAGTAAGCAGCAGCTTTATAAAGCAGTTATTTTTTCTACCTTTTATTGCTCTTTTTAATAACTGTACTTTTATTATTGCTATACCCCTTACTATAATATTACTATATTTAACTATAACAAGCCCCGAAAATATAGCTTTAACTATAGCTATTTTTAAATTACTAAAAGTAATAAAAAATATTAAAACGTAAAATATTAATAAAATATACAATATTAAAAAAATTTAACTTATTGCTATATATAATCTTATATATTTAAATAATACTTAGTATTTTAAAAGTATTAAAGTTATAAAAAGCTACTAAAAAAAAAAAAATCGAAAACTAAAAAAAATAAATATTTTTAATTAATTAAAAATTAATTATATTAAAAAAGAAGTTTTTATTAAAGCACTTTAAAAAATTAACAAATATATAAATTAGTTAACTTTTTATACGGTAGCAAGCTAAATAGCTTAATAGCTACAGCTTAAAACAAAAGCGTAACGAAGGCATAACAAAAGTGCCTTTGCGGCTGCTGCTTAAAGCTCGATTAAAAAGCGTTGATTAAAAGGGGTTATTGCAAAGGAGAAAGCTATTTCTAGTATTTCGGCTACTGTTATATATGCAAATAAGGTTAAAAATTTACAAACCTAGTAAAAAGAAAAAAAAGGCGTTAAAAGTATTATTAGTAATTGCGGCTTAACAGGAAGCCTAGCTTGGGGTTTCAATTTGGCGGTTAGTTAGGTTAGTTAATCAGCAATAAACATCCAATTGTACCGCGTTACATAAGATACAAATCACCAGGTAACTATGAATAGGCCGAGGCCCAAATTAAGTAGTATTTAAAGGGCTTTAAATAAACAAATTAAGGTGGTTGGGGTGGCCCGTAAAGGTGTGGCCCGTAAACCCCCCAGTTATTTTATAACTACCTTGAATATGCATTAGAGAAATCATGTCTTCTACGTAGAATATCTTCCTATCTGAGGCAGTTGAGCTGCCTAGATACCGAATGGTTTATAGTTCAGGTCCACAGAGTTTATCTCGGTATCAATGGGGTCTGAATAGCCACTTATCCAAAACGTCAGGTCTAAAAAGCTTAAAAGGTAGACAAGCATTATAGAGCCTTGTATACAATTATCGTATACGGTACCTTATATAGGAATTACAGACGATCATACGGACGAAAATTATAAATCAGAAATACCTAGCTAAGCGCCACAACGAGCCACCCAGGTCTAAGCGACTTGTTGCCGAGGTGGCAAGTGACCGAGTGTTTCTCTTCGGTTGTCGTACGAAGCTTGGTTACTCACGCTGGTTTCAGGACGGGTCTTAGCCTTGGAGAGGTTAAATTGTATTTCTCTAGTGAGGCGACTAATCTTATTACAGGTATTAAAGTCACCGGAACCATCTCATTTAGTTCCGAGGCATATCCTTAGAGTCTAATTAGCTCGCCCTAGTAGACAAGAGTTGATTATCTTCTAATGCAACTTCATGCTGACTACGAAGATATGGGGACGAATATCTAGAGGCTCCTCCTGTCCATATATCATGAGTCTCTAATTGATGTTCATTACGAATAGACCACCCAACGTCACCGTTTCATAAGTATAAGATCAGCAACAACAAGCAAATCCCAACTCAAGACGCACAGGTTCTGTAGCTAACTCGTATATGTGTCTAAAAGTATGGATCTCCCGACTTCATGTAAACTACAGCATGCCTCACAAACCCCCTTATTAAGATCAAGACTAATTCCAATCATGTCTCGTCACAAAATCCAATGTTTCCACACCAATCTCATGCGTACCTAGGAGGTGCCAAGGCCGTAAAATGCCTAAAACTGGTAGGTACACCCAACGACACATATGAAGGACCCCGTGCTCGGGGTGTTGTCGCGGTCCTGGCACTAAAGCCGGGGCTTGCACTACGCGGACCGCTGTCCGGGATGTTCGAGATGGCGGAGTCCAAAAGAACCTCTACCCTCGTATAACAAGAGAAGTCCCAGCATCTGTAGCCATCAGCAACTGTCTAATACTACTGTCTGATAGTCTTCGTGTAGGCGCCTCAGCAAGGTACAAAATGCCACTGTTATAATACACATAGGCTGGAAACGGGCAGCTAATAAATAAGGGAGCGAATCTGCAATTACGACTTTATTTTTAGTATAGACTAGCGAGGGCGAATTGGACATGAATGATTTAATCAGCGTAGTGAGAGGTATGCACGATGGCTTGGGCCAACTTATGGTAGTCCGCAAATTCGCGGCTCGTCAACACCCTGTTATAGCACTTGAAATGCGATTAGACATCTTCTGAGGCTCGTGTGAATTATCACGGCGCACACTCTGAAGACCTAACCACTAAGGCACTTCTAGAGAATTCCATTCAAGAGAAGGGGCAAAAAGATCGTGAGATTCCTCAGGAGGAGACCCCGAAGGGGTCCATCCGAGACTGATGACTAAGAAAACTATGAAAACCAAGGCTAGAACTAAGCGATTTATATAAGAAAAACCCATCACAATCTTCCTTACCTAATCAATCTGACGCCCATGGGGCATACCACCCGCACTGTCACAGTACCTAGTTATCAATACGGACTTTAATTCCACGCCTTAGCGATGGCAATAGAGCACAAATTGCTCGAAATATTCCTCTCTTAGCTGATCCCGATCGGCAACCTTGCCTATCTTCTTCATAAAAGCGATGACGTCTTCAAGAATCGCTTGAGCCTCGTCGAAGTCCCCTATCTCCTCCAACGTTAGAGCAAGCGCAAACCGCGATCGAGCACAACCGCCTTCTCGGGACTCGGAATCCTTGAGAATATTGACCGCGGAGCGAAAGAAAGCTCTGTGAGACGGTATTAGTGGACGTCGTTGTTGTTAGTAAATTTCTTCGAGTGTGATTCCATAAACGGGGCGAGATGATGAGACCACTTACGCAGCTATTATGAGATCGCCACGAGCTCGTAATAAGGTGCCTATCTTGTGACATGTGAAACCGGTGTAAGCGTGTGTTGGTGACTTCTGTCGGCGGATGGCGAGGCAGGTTTCGAGAGCCTTGAGCGCTTCGTCGTCTTTCTTCAGGGAGATGAGGGTACAACCCAAATTGAAGTAAACTCTATAGAGCGTCATGAGCCTTGCTATCGACTTGGCAATTAAGGATATCTTACATGGCTAGGCTCAGGCTTTGCTCGCCGTACTCATTGGAAGTCCACTCGAGCGACTTTTGGCACCACGCAAGTGACTCGTCAAGATGGTTGTCGGTACGATAAGCTATTGACAGGTTTGCAGCCCATATGCCGCGAGAGCTCGGGCTATCAAATGTATCCAGGAGGAACTTGTAGCTCGCAATACTCGAGTCCGGGACTCCATCAGCAAGGTAAGTGAGCGCAATGTTTCCATCCACAATTGCCATTATCTCTAGGTCATAAGGCTCCGCAGTCTCGTTCTCAATTAGTTGTCGGCGGTGCTTATCCGCTTTTTCGAACCACGATCTGCCGTGAAGCGGAAGGTTGAGCTCGTACTCTATGCTTCCGAATGTTGAATACATATCTGCGGTTAGTCGGCACATATAGCGATGATGATAACCAGGGTGATTGCCACTCTCATGAGCAGTTTCCAAAATACTACATGCCAATTTGACCATTGAAGACGCGCCTTCGAAGTTTCCGCGTTCAAAGAGATACCTTGGTTTCAACCTGTCGTCAGTGGACATTTCTTGATTATGAAGCCTCAGAAACCGGCTCACCATGCACATCTACGAACCACTTCGCATAGAAGTATCGGTGGACGCAACGATGCGGAAAACCGATCGTATATGTCAAGCAGTGTGGAGATCTGAGGATGAAAAACGGCACATCGGTCCCAGTCTCTCAGAAGTGGTGCGCTACGAGGTGTCTGTGGAAAGCAAGCGTTCAGAGCAAAAACAGCCCAGTCGAAATGGGCTTCCAGAACCTCCGTACTTAGCGACTGCAGGACCGCTTCCCTCACAATTCGATGACAGCTGATTCGATCCCCGTCCCGGTGTCTGCTGATCAGTGATCCGCTCAACAAAGACGCGATGGCTTCGTCGGTCCTATATCCCGGTTAATGGACTGAACGAGTTCATCGCGGTACACACCTCGTACATTTGCCGTTTGGGTAATCGGCCCCTTAAACATTCTTCTAATTTAGGGAACTCGTTGCTTGGGCCGTTGTACATCCTGCATTGGCGGTTAGCGGAGAAGAGAGAGTGTCTAATTAGTGGTTAGACATACTTAGCCTCTTTATCGCAATTTTCGAAAAGCTCGATGGGAACACCATCTGAGTCGAATAAAGCGAGTGTCTCCATGAGAACACGGGGTGCTTCATCAATCGTGGATAATGTCATCGTCCACGTATTTCCGATGGACTTGTCGTAAGACGGACCGACTACACCAGGTTGAAAAAGCAAATTGGTGCCAAAGTCTTGATAAAATTGCTTGAAGGATCGATAAGTCGTTGCCGTACGCCTAATGTAAGAGCAGATATGTTCTAGGGCCAGGGGTAGGTAGCCCAGCCTCTTCGCAATTTCAGCCACGATCTCAGTCTCTTCGGCATCAAGATCGCCGGGGTTGCGGTTGAGGTTCATCATAAACATAGAACTTTCCGCCTCAGTGAAAAGAGGCACTTCGATGGAGTCGTGTCCAAAGATACGAGAGAGATGTTGGTTTCGGGACGTTATAATAATGGAGCCATGAGCGCCTTTGGGCCATAGTCGCTCGATTACTTGCTCGTCCTCGATATTGTCGAATACGATTAACCATCGTACGAGGCGACCTTCCCATCAGTTAAATACCATGATATCAAACGAGGAAAGCCTTTTGGGCACTTGGGCTTACATACTTTGGATAGATGCAGTCATGAGCCATCTTTGAAATGTTTTGATTAGAACTGTATCTTGTTGAGGGGTGTCTTCTGGCGTGCCCATCACCGCTCGGACGTGGGAAAATAAGGACTCCCTGACTTTAGCCTCAGTTTCGGCAGCAATCCAGAAGATGGCCTCGTAATCTTCTGAATATCTATACGCAAATTCGAGAGCAACCTGCGTCTTGCCTATACCACCAAGTCCGTGGAGACCTGTAGCTCGTAGACTTGTTGCGTCTGTTCCGGGCTGTAGTTCATTATGAAGCCGTTGTAGTAGGTCCTTCCGGAACTGAAAATTGTGATTGCGGCTGTATGGAAGGCTGCGGTATGGCAACTTGAAGGCAGGTACGGATGCAGTTCCGGTTCCGTTGCCGGCATTGAGGATTTGCATGATTGTATTGTGCTGCTCTTGCTGGGCTCTGTGAATCTAGGCGTCTCTCTCGCAAACAGCAAAGAAGTAGACAAGGAGATATCTCCAGTGTTATGACTAGAGAGATAAGATTATTTGGACGTAGGCGGCCGCCAGCGTCATCAGTCACAAATGACGAACATCAATAGCTCGCTTAACCCCGCTCTTGCCTTCAATGTATTGAAATGGTCCGTGTAGACCACCCCTAGAAGCCTAGCCGGGTANGGGGGGCAAAGCCTCCCTTAGGAAAAGAAACAATTTCGACCAATGCTATCTATACATACAAGATTTGGTGAAAAAAGTAACGAAAGCTCCGCAAAGCTACATAATTTATAGGCTGGCACAAGCCATACGCAGTGTAGCTTGGGTAACAGTTTAATCACCCGCACTGTTACATACCTCCCTTACTTTAAGCTAGAAGGCTGTTGTTAACAACCCAGGCCCTAGCCCTTTAAACCCTATGGGTAAAGATATCGTAGCTAGAATAAAGGCCTCAAGCAAAACTATAGCTTAAATTAACAAAACGTTTAAAAAGCGTTAAAACTATCGAATCCTTTTAAAATAGTTTTATTGTCACGGAGCAGAACTGCAATAATATACCACAACACTACCATAGGCAAAACGTCGCTAAGGTGGGAACCTTGGCCGTTTGCAGTTACTTATATAGGAACCGTTACATGTATGCTATAAACTAGCTGTATATTTACCCCATAGCCGCCCCCAAGGCTGGTGAACTAGCCAATTAAGGTCTTTAGTATCAGTCTAGGTATACGGGCGAAAGCATAAGCGTTTAAGCCCGCAACACCTGTTTGTACAATCTTGGATGGCAATGCATTTATCCACGCAACAGCTTGCGAATCCGGAATCTAGCTTGGTGCCTAGGTAGTTAGCCACCGAGGCAACTAGTCACCTAGACACCTTGACATAGAGCGACGGCCTTACTCGATCAGCTAACTACGAACCTCTTCGTATAGAAAATGCCACCACAACTGGCTCGTAGATAATTCGAAAATAAAGATCTTGTTGATTTAGCCTTTGGCTAGCGAAAAGAGCTTTCGGTAGTCTGTGAAGTGAACGGAATAAATGAAATAAAGTTAAAGTTGTAAGCATCCCTACACCCGGTGGCCCCAAAGGCCAGCCTTGCGATCGAATAGAACAAAACTAAAGCTGTAGGCACTCCTGTAGATGATCTTCTTGTAGACACTCCTACAACCCGGTCTTAGCATTTATAGTATCAGTGGTCTTCTGTGGTCTTCATGGCCGTCTGCGTAATTGGTCTCAAACCAACTCATTCAAAGGGTTTCGAAGGGCGTCCAAGCGAACATATCAAAAGCCCCACGGAGAATACCATACCTAGAGGCCCGGTCATAGCCACGACACTTCGTAGAGAGGCTTCGCTTCCGTGATGTGGCTTGGGTGATGGTGGCTTGATCGCCCGCACTGTCACAGCATAGAACCTCAGCAAGAGTTGATAAATGCTTTTCATTACTCAAGCTCGTTGACCGAAAGGGGAAGGCATGAAAAAGACGGGGTGAGTAGTAGCATAAGTGTGGTCGGAGGGAGGGGGCGTTATTCCAAAATACCTACCGAACAAATTTAATTTGCCAAACCCCACTCTTCGGTTGCGTCGTCTGCCTGGTAGGATCATGGCGACTGCAGCGTAGCAATGCAAGTCGTCCTAACAGCATAGTAATGTAGGTCGTCCTAGCAGCTCTAGAACTATTTAAACAGGACTTAGGACGTATCTACCTCACGACAAACTCTCCTAACCTCAACTCTACACCACTAGATCAAGAATCACTTGATTGAGCCCCAAGCGTTGCCCCGAAGAAAGCCAGAGATTCAATCATCGCAAATCTCCCAGGACTTGGTTCATTGTCTCTACTGCAGAGAATTCCCGTGGGAAACTGCCACTTGATTTTTGATTCGATACATTACTGATCGATATAGCGCTCTCTTAGCATTTACCAAATCTCCATTGGGTAAACGGCCATTGCCATACCATGACTAAGAGTCGTTCAACGCAAGGTGGAACTGGGGGCGGGAGCAACGGAGGCAGAAACGGAGGCGGAAGCGGAAGCGGAGGCGGTAGCCGTAATTAGCGGCGGTCGGATCTAGTGATACCTATTTGAATTATGTATTGGCAATTTGACGTACTACCGGTATATACAATGGTGCTTTACATGAAATGCGACTCAAATTGGTACACCAGAGAGCACTTGTATCTAACCTATTCCAAGACCATTCAGCTTTTAGGTCTCTTATAGATGAGTAAGTGTTTAGGCTACTTGTATCATCAGGAGAAATCATGGTAAATTTGATATCTGCTTAGTGCTGGGTCGTCATGAAAGTTCTGTCGCTTCCTGGTTCTTATTTCCAGACTGTAGGGGAGGGGTCCCAGCTATTGGATTCTAGAACGGCCTGATATATAGAGATATCTAGCTCACGCAGTAGTCATCAGACTTTTTTTCAGGGTCTCCCACCATTTGTCCCTAGAGAGTTGGGTACCTCGCTTTTCGTGGAAATACAAGCCTAGTTTACTGATGTTGGGGAACGGTTTATCGCATACTGCCCTTGAGCAACTTGAACTTGCCTTACCACGTTTCCAAGGGTATCTCAAAGAATTCGGTTCACGAGAGCTATCGGGGCGTCTTAAAGGCACCTTGATTATGCCCTACGCTGAATTCATTGCTTGCTACCAGGACCCGATCAAATTTCTGCGGGTCGGACCAGTCAATAAGTTATTAGCTGGTGGCCACCGCTAGATAGCCAATAATTCTTAGACTCGCCAAATCACAAGCTAATAGTCACTAATTTCTAGTGAAAACCTAGGGATCGAAGCTATGAGAAGCTGAGAAGCTGAGATGCTGTATTGATATGAATATCTGCATGTGTCCGTACTGTACTGTGGTAGCTCAAGTCGGTATCAAAGCATCAACATACAGGATATAAGTTATCAGAACAAGGCAGCCCTTCAACAGACAACTGAGCCTGTCTCAAACCCTCGGTTTTTTCTTCTCTCCTTTTCCAGGGGCCAGGTTCAAGCCGTTACATAGGCATCGTTTTTTTTTTTTGTAAAATAGATATAGGGTTACTCANTTTCGAGGCATTACCGTAACTTGGGATGTGGCTCTGTGACTTGCTAGTGGCTCCAATGATAAATCCTTTATACCTTGATCGTCTCGCTTGTATACATACCTATCAAGTATTCCAAGAGAAAATAATTACCATCGCGACACTCGTCTGCGAGAGATGAGATGTATCACAGCATTAAATTGTGAACGTAGAATACATATATATATGTACGCATGTAATATCAATCAGATGACAGCTAACACCAACACCGCCAATGAACCCAGTAAAGCATATGCGCCGCTTGCCATGCCATGCCCATTCCCAATCGCGCGAAAAACAACAGGAGCAATTCATTAAACCACCCCTCTTTCCCTCTTTTTCCCATCTCCAGGAATAACAGCAGCATAGTCTTAACTAACTCTACAAGCTCTCCAACACCTCCCCAACCAGCGCCGCCAGCATCTTCAGCCCAAACC
>JAPUUL010000047.1:0-35555 GCA_029590625.1 Lasiodiplodia mahajangana
AGTGTAATGCTGCCATTGTTAATGCAGCTGCCGTCGACTACNAGGAGTATCTCGCGGCTGTCGTACCGATTCACGAAGCGAGGTTGAGAGGTACGAGGGTAGACAGTCTGCAAAGGGAAGTGTTCCTCGGGTGTCTCGGTCGAATTCATAGGCTTGAAGATAGTAGCAGTACTGACTCGAGACCGGCGAGTCAGGCGTTTGCGTAGGCCTTTCGGCTGCCGTGATGGTGGCAGCAGATCGATGGCGCCGGGTTGCGGCCGCATGNAAAACCCCGCATCGATGTCAGTCATGACAAACTCTATTAGGATTGCAACTAACAACTAGACTACAGCAGCTAACTTGACAGGGCTTTCGAATGATGAGACGAACAGGGCAATGAAAACAGTTGGACAGCAAGCCAACATTTCGTGATGGATCTTTGCACAGGCCTAATCGGGAGCCAGCAGTTAATCTGGTTGCCCAGGCATTTAAGATTTAAGATGCAGCCACAAGCAGCGTCGACAAGTACTATCTACATTGTTGATTCAGCTAGAATGGCGACCATAGCAGGTACTACAACAACCAGCCTCCTTTTAAAGTTCACTCATTACCTGGGCGCCTTGCCGTAGATAGAAGATAAAGGTAATTCTGCCAGGTAGTAACCCTTAGCTTCAGGGGTTGAGTCCAGGTATATGCCACGCTAGCTTAAGTACTCAGTAGCGACCTCTAAGTCCCTAAGGATTAGGTAGTGAGCTCGTTATGCGGTAACCCTAAACAGTTTAGTTTCAATTATCTAGCAGCCTCGATCAGCAGGCCACCCCCTGTGCTTCAGCACTGAAAAAATTACATAGGTCTGTCGTCATCTTCACTCATCTCATATTCTTAATGATGTGACATCTCTCATCAAGGTTATGAGTTCTTGCAGTACCACTAAGCGTGTTTCATGAACAAGTTCATTTACGAAAGGTTATTGATGAAATATACCCATAACATGTGAGCTTAAGCCATCCTGCTACGGGAAATTGACCGTTCTTATATGAATTCTGAGCTCGTCGCCTTTAGATCAAGATTGGCAAAATTAGATACTGTGTACGCATAAAAGAGACCGAGCTAAGTAGTAATGCATACTGCTGCTCGTTCTCTCAAGACAATGCACTAAACTACCCTTAATAAGTCTGGGTATGATTCAAGGAACTGAAATCAAATAATTTGAACTTCATACGACTTTGATATAAATCCTTATAACTTTCTTTGGAATATCCCTAAAAGAAAGCCACACTGACGTGAAAGAAGGCAGAAGTGAGAAAGCGGAATCTGGTCTTGACATATGGAGTTTAAACTTAAAAAATAGAAGCGGAATAAACTTTTTATTACATGGGAAATATTGATTGAAAACCCCTCTAAGCTATTTATTATAAGCTCTTATTACGAAACCCCCAGTCTAGCAGTTCTATTTACTCCGATAGGGCTTTGTCACGTCGCCGATTAATATAGGGACCGTCAATCACTAGATATAGTCGCTTGTTTATGAGGACATATAAGACGATACTTATATTGGGAAACCTCTTCTATACACGTTCAAAATATGTATGTATGTATGTATCCACGAACGAATATTCTTTAGATATTAGGACCAGTAGTCAAAAGATCAGCAACTCCCTTAGCGACCACTTCGTGGATCGCCGAAGTCGGGTGCAGGTTGTTGAGCCAGAAGTACTGATTAACCGGAACTCCACAGCTGGGATCAAGAGTATTTTGCGCCGGAGTGCCACTAAATTTGTTAGCAATTATCCATCTATAAGTCCTTTACGGAATTTTTAGCATGGTGGTCGGCTTACTTTTGATAGGCTACGCAATACCCAGTAGTATTCTTCAGACCAGCAGTTTCAGCGTGAGAGGCGGGATTGTCAATAACCTCCCCAAAGCTCTTGTTCGAATCGTAGACCCAGACATTGGTATCTCCCTTACCCTTCAGTGTGTTGGCATAGTCAACCACTTTTTGGTTCCATGCGGCCACGTCTGCCTTGGAGAGCGATACCGCGGAGGCGCCCTGGGGTATGATCAGGGGTGTCCTGTCTAGTGGCGGCACGTTGATGAATACAAAGTTTCGACCTCCGGCGGTGTAGATCTGATCTACAAGACTCGAAATAACGGCGAAGATTTTAGTATTGAGCGCATCAGTCGCGTTTGCTCCGTTCCAGTAGCTGTTTCCAATATCATTGATTCCGATCCAGACTGCGAAGACCGAATCACTCCCAGTCCATTTTGCCTTGGCCGAGGATCCGGTATATCCCGGGATGAATTCTGATACCACCTGATCCTTCAATGACTTCACAGTTGGTTGGTACGGAGTGACTAAGCTTGCTATAACGGAAGAAGGTCAGCAAGATGTTAAACGAAGGACTGGAGGCGAGTATGCGTTCAAGCCCGATCCTAGCTTCAAAACTTTTGATCATTCACTTACCATCCACCGTTGCGCCTCCGTAGGCAAGGTTGTAGGTCAACAATGCTGAGGCGTTGTATTTGTATGTAAGATAGCTAACTAGAAGTTAGCGATCTATAGTTTCCAATTACAGTAAGACAGGTTAAGGGAACCAAGAGAGACCATGCGAGTCCGACTCCCAACCGTACACCGCACTGAAGGGAAAGGCGGCGTTTTAGACTACTGACCCGACCCAATTTGGCCCATTCGACGAAGTGTACCCGGGGTAAGTCGGATTTCCAAACGGATTGGAGGCTGACGGTTGCGCCAGGGTATAGTCAAAACCTACTACTTGTCAGCAGTGTCTACTTGACTAATCCGCAAAAGTGTTCTACCTGTTTGTGTGTAACTATCTCCACTAGCATTTCGGTCAATAGATGTACACACTAACTAGCCAAGTAATGACTATAGCTTGTCTACTTACAAGATGAAAGCATTCTTGATGCTCTTCCATCCGGCCCATGACCCTGCTGCTCCACAGGCAGGTCGAGCAGAGGCGCCGAGCACAAATGCCGAGACGACGGCCGTTGCAAACCAGACCATCTTGAACGAATCGGCAAGATCTAAGCAATCGTCAACTGGCAAAGAGCGGTAGCAGAGGCAGAAAGCTCCATACGGGAGGGACGTGCGGGATCAGTATTTTATATCGACATCAATGTTTTTCCGACATTTACGCTCGGAACGTGCAACTACGGCGGCCAAGCACCACCGTTGGTGGGAAAAACGCCACCAGGATGATAGGCTTTATGTAATTACGCCAGATATACAGACCAAATTGATCTATACATTTCGCCAACTCGCCGCGCCTGCTCCGCTGTCCCTGGCTCATACGCATTAGTCTCCCCTGCGTTCTTCCATTGTACTGCAATGGAGACCGAAATTCCGTGCGTGCTCCTAATTCGGTTGGAAATACGGCTCATTAGATCCCGCACTACTATGTCTAGAGGGAGTTCACGATCACGTGACCGGAACAAAAGCCTCCGCGATTAAAATCCGGTGACTTATTCACTTGGGCGTACGTCATGCTTGGAATTTCAAGAATGATTCCGAACCCGGGGGGCTTCTGAATTTATTCAGTGGCGCAGATGCGAGTAAAGCCACATATTTTTCTGTTGGCACAACCCTCCCCGTAGAGTTGCGCCGGTGCTCACAAGCTCTGCTTGGCGTTTTTATAACTTAGTAAGCCGCGGAGAAGGACGAATATACTAACTTTCTATAAACCCTTGGCATATTTCGCAAAAGTAACTAAACAGGCTCCGTCATAAGAGACGGCCTTGACGCGCAACTAGAATAGTTATACTAGTGTTGAAGTCGGATAATGTTCCACGTTACCTACCCCTTTTGGCGTCTGTATGATACGTTTTGATGACGCTGACTCTTGAAGGTTCGGCTGATGACTGTCATAACTGTGAATTTCATGTTCCAGGCTATAACCTTTTACTATCGAATCTTGGCGCTATACTAATCACCATACCTTACCAGTTCTTAGGTGTTGACTGAGACTTTTAACCCGTATGATATCGATATTACAGCCCCATTCGTAATTAACTAGTTTTTAGAATATCAGAATTTGCAAAAGTCTCATTTAAAGAAATGTCGAGTTGAAAATTTGTATCGATTTTATTGCCCCCAAAACGTTCCGTTGACGCCGAGATTCCAAGACACCCTATCGTTGTACTCTAGCGTCTGCTCGTCTGCACGTCTTAGGAAATTCCGTTTCCGTTTCCGTTTATTAGCTGACTCGGGCACTCTAAGGTGCAGTTCCCGTCATCCTACGCCCTGTATTCCAAGAATACCTCAGCACATGCAATTCCCTTTGTATATCTATTTCGACTTCCCCTGGCCCCTGACAAGGCCTATCTTTCCACTCTCGGTCCTTTCGAGTCGCACGAGGACATCATCCCCACTCTTCTTCGCTTCTTTTGTGACTTTGGAATCATCTACATTATCACCCCCTTCAAGCATAGTGTTTAACTCAGGCCCAATGAGCTGGGAGATAGTATGCCAAGTATTCCCTTGCCGTGAATATCTTGTCAGTTTGACGTATGTGAGCGTTGTTAGGGCAACGCAGAGTAAGTGAAATACCACAAGAATTATGACGGAAATCAAGCCTTTGCATCCGTTTTTGCGGCATTCTCCTGCTGTCTGGACGGTTTTGGTGAACCCAATCTGGACCTGTTCAGCGCCAGTAAAGGCTTTGAGAAACTCATTATAGAAAGTATTGGCAAACGATGTAGTGTAGGCTTGTATGGCGTCAGCGGCTCTCCTAGTTTCACCAATTGTATCTTGGATAATTGCAGCTAGCTCAGGGTGCTGTATCGAGCCAACAAAGTCGCAGAGCGTACATGCCTGAAAGCTGGTACTCGGTGTTCCAGACCACGTCATAGACGAATAGACACCGTCTTCGTATTCACTCGCCGCCCGCTGTGCCAACGTCCGGTTAGGCTGCGAACTGATATTAAGATTGGCCCTAGGGCCATCCCAAGGAGAGAGAATTTGTGGTGCTCGGATGCTCTTGATTGTCAGGAGACCACGGTCTGCAAGAGTGTTATTCTTGTCACTGACGCCGAGATATTTTCGGACGCTGCTCGAGTCGCCGACGCCCGTCGCAGACCAGTTTCCCAATGGCTCTACTAGGCTACCTGTAGCGACCATGTCGACGGACGTCAGCTCAGCGTGGAATGTTGAGAAGCATAGCGTCACATTGATGAATTTCCCTTGCTTTATCTCGTAGCTTTTCCATTCACCGATGTTAGTTGTAGGGGCGGCCTCTAATCGTTGGAGGCTGTGCGATGTATTCCAATCGTCGGTATACATGTTTGTGGAGAATAGGAGGTATACCAGAGAGTGGTTAGACCATGGCTCACTAGCCGAGTCCCAACCCAGACTAATACCTCTACGCCAGTAGTTACCTCCTACGGCGTCGATAAGGCACAGGGAGCTTGTCCAGCTAGGATGGGCTTTGTAACCGCCGGGGATACTGCAATTGAACCCCGAAGCTAAGCACTCGGTTGAGTTGCATAAGCTCGTAACTGAATGGGCTTCCCGAAGACTATCCCCATAATGAAGAACCCCGCGTATGCGACCGAATGTATATGTATCGGAGTTAAGATTCGTTACATACTGATCGCCTCGATACATTGAACTCATGTTTGGGCGCATGCAGGCAATGTTGGAGGACAAAGTAACCGCATTGCCACTGTAGGAGTGTATAGCTGTCCGATTCATGGGATCCCGCAGGGGTAAGAATGTCCTCTTTTTAGGTCCGGTAGTACTGAAGCCCATGGGATCGGGGTCGGCAATATGAGGGGTGCTCTGAGATACGAGGGTGATGTCTGGCTCCTGAATGAGTGCCCTATTCGGGCCTTGGTCGTGAGGTTGAACAGTGTATGGGCCTGTAAAAGGTATATTTTGGATCGTTTGCATTTTGTTAGCTGTCCAGTAAACAGATACTCGAGTAGAATATGACATTAAGGGGTAATCGTGTTTCAATACTCGGGGGGGGGGGTGTAAGGATGCGCGGTGCTACGATGTAGCCGAAGAGACGAGGACTCGAGCTTGATGGAGAGTGGACATGATGAATTGAATATGGGACTCATCCTCTAACGGATACCTGTGGAATAGCTATAATATATACTTGTAGTGTCATATTGGCTCTATTTTCATTCTAGGAAAAGACTTAACGCATAGCACTGCACTCTAAGGCTCTAAGTAGCACCTTGGTCGGCACATCACCGCGCGACAGGACGTCAACACGCTGAGTGCTCCTCTAGTATTGGGGGCGATATCAGTATACAACCCCATAGACTTGGGGGCGGGGCTGTATAAGCTGAAAAGAAGGGGTAATTAGAGGATCTGAGAATATGAACTTACCAAACGCTATGCATAGCTTGTGGCCAACTCAATTATAAACCTCCATGCTACATAGTGTTTCTAAATATGTAGGCCTTTATATGGTGGCAGCGGGGGTACAAAAGCCAAGACCGTCGCTATAAAGGGGAAAACTCTATCATTGGATGCACGTTTTGATGTGTAGTGTTGTTCTATCTATACTCGGTGCAACATCAAAATTCGGGGTTACAATAAGTCGTGTTTTTCTAAAAAAACCAGTCGGCTCTGGAGGACACTACTTTTCAAACAGGTATAGATTATGCGATAGGCCATCTTAGAAAGGCGAGTCGCAGTACTCAATTTACTATGACTCGTAAGTAGCGCAACACCGTAGATAACCAAGTGCTTAGTAAATATCTCACTCGCTAATGCAGGTCCTTATGCACTACGACATCATCGTATTATTATTGGATTGCTACATACTACAAGACACTATTCTTCTAGGATCATGAACGTTATTGCCTTCTGAGATAGGGCCGGTGGTGAGGTCCTCGATCTAGGGAGTAGGCTGATTACATGCCAACGAGTCTATTTTTGGTTCTCTCCTATACACTTAATCACGCTCTGAAATCCAGATTTCCGTGTTTCAGACTGCTGCTAGGTAGGTTGGCTTTTGGCCCCTTCCCCGGATACAATGATTTCACACCTAGACATATCGCTAGAACTGTCAAGTTACTTCACGCCGCTCAGGCTTCAGGATTGGCGTAATTGTCTAATATGAACCTTTTCACTATCATATTGACTAGTTGGGTGTCAGAAACTAGGCCTGTCAAAAGAATGCTCGGTAGTATAGGGCTCAATGTAGAGATCAATTGGTTCCCGAGTCCCCCGTATCCTTAAGGAGACGAAGGTATTCCTATCGCCACAGCCATCAGGGTTGCGATACATAGTCTACTGAGCCACCTTGTCTTCATAGTAATTAAATAAACTTTCTTTGGAGCTGGCTCCAAGTGAAACTTAAGGGCATATTGCGAATGAAAATTATAACTGGGATAACTGATTCTAGTATGAGTGATGCAATATGTCCAATGAATGCCTTCCAGATATCATCCGTTTCTCAAGAGTAGGGCCCCTCGGCAACACAAACGATCGTTGGTCATAATTAGAACTATTCCTCGCCGCTGCATATGAGTATAAAATTTTAATTGTAAGCAGCGTAAACCTACAGTTGCCTACATTATCTCTGGTTTTCGTTAGGAAGTAGTAAGTATATATAAAGGGGAGGTATAGATCTGTAACTACGAAGATAGAAAGCGATATGCAATGCCTCCGGTGAGCAGTATTCGAGGTTTATGAACGAGTTCGCATGCGGACATTTTAGTGACACTATCTAGCTGTTACAATAATATGGAAATCGGCCACGTGAGAAGATCACTCTTAACGCACCGACGAGTTGTTTCTCCAAGGTAGGACGCAACTGCGGCCTAAATACCGTAGGTATTCACCCAAGGAATATGTTTTATATAGTAATTGATCTGGGTCGCGATTTTTACCCCTTGGCGTAAGATAATATGGGAACTAATTATTGGACGTCATGATTACTAACAATTAGAACGTCTGATAGAGATGGCCCATAAGCGTCATGAATTTCAACCCAAGCTAGATAGATATAAGAGCGATTTACCCGCTAGTTTGCGTTACGGCAATCTAATATCCGTGGGTTTCTCGCTACGTTGGTGGTGCCTACCCGCCAACAACCTCCTCAACCTGGAATAGGTAAAGGCCTCGACGGCTTTAGGGACACCATTCTAGTACAAGCCCTCCTTTTATGAATTAGGCTCAAGTGTCCTTGAAGAGTGATTACATGGCACACAGCTTAGTTTCAACTGATGAGAATCCTTACTGCTTTTTATTTGAGCTAAATATTCCATTCTATGCAATGGAAGATAAAATGCAACACAATTCTTAACGTAAGTTGAGGTCTCTTTCCCTTCTGATTGAACATCTTCCTTCCTTAGCTCGTATCCTCCTTGGCTCTCTATGAAAGAATACTGAGACGAGTCTAATTTAGGGCATAGCTAACCGCAATTAGAGGATTGGTGCTTGTATTTCTAGGTGCTAGGGACATGTCCTAGGTAACTTGACCTAGCATGATAGCTCTAGCGAGGAAGTAATATCAACCAGGGGCGAATTCTATCAAGCTTGGACATACCGCTAGAGTTATCGATGTAGTTGTATAATTTACCGGGTTACTATTTTCAATTATCCCCAGTCATGTACTTAGTGAGGGTCACGCAGCCTCATTTCCAAATCAGTCGCGGTGGACGCAGATCGCTACAGGTAGGTACTCACACAGCATGTATACTTAGTAGAATAGCGTACTTAGAACCGAGACTAGATTTGTGAAATGCCGATTGAAATTGCCAAATCAATGATTACTATTACGAGCGGCCTGAGTATTATTATTCGCAAAAATAATAAGGTGATAAGCCCTTCGACTTGATCTAATATGCTCCTCGTCATTCCCATATCAAACGAGGGAAATCCCGAGATAAGAGCTTCCATAGTGAAGAGTTGCCGAGCAATGACATAAGTACCTCCATATGCGGGGTCAATCAAAATTAGGAATACAGCACATGCACGACGTAAAGCTTTAATTTTTAGACCGATCGGTAGCCGATGAATGGCATAGAACCCGATTCGCCCGACTCCACCTCGTCGAGCTACAGCTCCGCTCGTCCTCCCGCCTAGCAACTGGCGGCTTTTAAAAGACGACAGAACCCCTCACGATTAATCCATCCCTCCCACAACATTCGCCCCATTGAAAGATACCATATTTTCTTTTCAACATCCCTATAGCAACAGCATAACGTATCGATAGATATTCAAGACTGAGCATCTGGGAAGAAAGCAACAATGACCTACATTTTATCGGTGAAATACCCCGCNGGGACCACCTTCGATATGGACTATTATCTGAAATCCCATGTATGTGGACATCCGAGGCATTTTATCTCCATCTTTTCCTCATCCGTATCTTCATGGCGGGAAATCTTCAGCCCCTAGTTATTCGTTACCTTCAAGGGCTAAAACTAACTCTCCTCCCAAAGATGCCTCTTGTCCAAAAGTTGTGGGGGCCCTATGGGCTGAAGGCCTGGAAGATCGCACAGTACGCCAATGCCGACGCACCCTACGTCGTACAGGCATGGCTGGAGTGGGAGAGCAAGGAGCACGCCGACAAGGGGACGACCAGCGCTGACGCAGCTACGATTTTCGGGGACGTGCCTAAGTTCAGTGACAAGAAGCCCGTCCTCTCGAATGGTGAGCTGGTCGGGTCCGCTAGTTGGTAAATGCATAAGGGGCGCCTGGGGAGGCTCAAAGATAACTGGATATAATCCCTTACGAGTAAGACTCTGTTTGTGGTGGTAATTATATCTCGGTCTAGATGATAGCTCTTTTTAGCGAGAAGAGTGCACGAGACAGCAATCATTACAACTACATCTGGCTGGTTTATCGCCTGGATTAGACTTACGGATATAATCAATGATCGGTATGCAAACTCACTGAATGATCAACGCAGAAATAGAAACCGCGTCAAGCCTGTGTTTAAGTCCCCAAGGTTTCCTAGAAGCCCGGGAAAGAAAGGCACTAAGTTCCGAAGAACATATAGGTAGGAATAAACGACCCTCATACCTTAATGAAAGAGAATAATGTGAATTTGCCCGGAAAATTATTCTCCAAGTTCAAGAGATAAGGAGCCGATTGATTTTATTTATATCAGTTAAACCATGAGCTATTACTGTAGCCTCTTAGCCTAGCCCCCAAGGTGGGGCATATCAAAGGATCGCATCGCAGAGTGAATAAATGATCTAATATATGGTCGGGAAAGGGATATTCTTTTGAAAGATCAGTTGAATCCTAGCTGTCCTGGATCCCTAAAGAGGGTTAGGGCACCTATATTTGTACCCAAACTTAGTACTATAACAACCCAGGAAGCAGGTAACTAAGCCCCTTATTTAAATCTAGCCATGATTATTCAGTGATGTATTGGATGTTCTAAACTATAATTTAGCCTCGGAAAAATAAAGTTTTGCTCTTGTGAAAGGACCTACATAGTGAATCTCTTTAAACAAGGACCCCGAAAGCTTACCTCAGCGGTTACACCAGTTAAATCAAGCCAAAATAAACGCGTTTATTTTGATTTGATTAACTTAACGAGATCTCTTGCTTGATTTAAGTTAGTTAACTGATCAAATAAGCTAAGTAAATCCACGAGGTTTTGTTGTAACGAATTATAGCCATTAAATTTTTAGAACAATCTCGAAGCGTAATATTATATAGCTGCTGCGAGTAAAGAGTGATCGCGAGAGTAATGGGTTTTAATAAGGTAATAAAGGTCCAAAAGTGGTTTAATAAGTGGTTCGATAAAGGGTCCGATAAGTGGTTTAATAAGTGGTTTAATAAAGGGCGTTATGGTTAACCATAAAAATAAAAAAAATAAAACTTTTAATAATAGCTAGCACTTTAGCGCTAAGTGCATTAGCGCAATTTAACTATAGTATTTGGCTAAAGGTTTTTGTTTTAACTAAAGAACAAAAGTAAAAAAAAACCTAATRTTAAAGTTTAAAAATAAAATTTTAAAAGAAGTATAAAATTAAAGCAGTTTTAAATAAGCTAATTATATACCTAGTTCTTTTTTACTTTTTTAATTAGCCGCTTAAAGCTTTTTTTTACTTTTAATAATAGTTATTTATGNTTTTTTTTATAATTTTGCTATTAAAATTAACTTTAGTACTTAAAGCTTAAAGCAAACTATATTTTGCTAGTAAGTTTATAAAATAGCAAAAAAACTATGTTTAACTAACTGCTTTTTTTTTAAAAAATTAAGTTTTTAAAGTTTACGTTTATAAAAAGTGCTTATATAATTATAGCTTTTTATTGCTATTAATAATACAAAAGTAATATAAATACTATATATTTATATAGCTAATAAAGCTTTTTTAGTANTAAAAATTTAAAAATAAGCATTAAAATAAAAGTAATATAATATATATAATTAAAAAAATAGCTAATAAATAATAAAATAAATATAAGAATATAAATATAAGCAATAAAAGTTAAAATTAAAAAATATGTTTTTAAACGTTTTTTTATTGCTGCTTATTAATTTAAACAATAATATTTTTTATTACTGCTTATTAATTTAAATAATAACTAAGCTAATGCTTTAAAACCTAATAACTAAAAAGTAAAATACTTATATATTAAAATACTTTATTTAAAAGCTAAAAACGCGTTTTATAAAGCTTATTATTAATAGTAATAAATGTTGCTTTTTATACTTTAAATCTGCGCTTTTTTGCTTTTTTATTTAAGTAATAAGCTANTTTTTTAGCTTATAAATAAAACTAACTGTTTTTTAAACGATTTTTATAACAAGCTATTATTATAAAGCCGGTTAAAAAATGCTTTTTGCTAAAAATAGTAAAACAAATAACTTATATATAGCTTATATGCTTTTAACCTTAGTATTTTTTAAAAGTAATATTATATATATAATATTAAATAATTATTATAAAGTTAAATATAACTTGTTAAGCTAAATAGTTTAAATAGTTTATTAAAAAAAAGTTAATAATTATAATTTTTGTAGGTTAGCTATTAAATGCTTATATAAAATAAGTAATTTTATTTTACTATANTTAAGCAAGCTGTTTTTTTATAAGTTTAGCTACTTAAATAGCTAAAATATATAAATATTAAAATTTTATTGCTATTTTNAAATAAAAATTGNTTTAATNAGTTTTTAATTTATTTAATTTAGCGCTAATATTAATTTTATAAAATAAAAAAAGCTATAAAAAAAGCTAATAATAATATAAATAAAAAAAATAATTATTATTTAATACAATAATAATAATAAAATATAAAAATAAGCAATATTAATTGCTTTATATATGCATTATTTAAGTACTATAAACATGTTAATAATAGTAGTATTTTTATTATTATTAACATTTTTAACAAAAGTTAAATTAATAATAAATTTAATAATAAAAATAAGTAATTTTTTTTAAGCTTATTAAAAATTATATTAAGCTTGCTTTTTATAACAGTTATATTTTTTTATTATAAAAATTAAAAAAAAGCATTATTAAAACATATATATATAAATTATTATTATTACTTAAAAAAAGCTAATAAAAGTATATACTTATATATTAGATTTTTTACGAAATAACATATATAAGTAGGTTTATTGCTTAACTATATAAAAATATAGCAAGTTTTACTATAGTAAAATTATTTTAATAAACTATAATTACTTTAATACTTTATATTATAATTAGCTTAATATATATATTTTAATAGCTTTTTTTATTAATAATAACTATATTTTTATTTAACCACTTTAGTACCTTATATTATAATCAGTTTAATATATATATTTTAATAGCTTTTTTTATTAATATTAACTATATTTTTAAAAAAATAAATAAGCTTAACTTAAAAATTATATTTTAATATAGTATTTATAAAGGGTTAAAATATTAAAAACTTAATTTAAGCGCTTTAAAAAATGCAATAAAAAGAATATTTAAAAAAACTAATACTTTTTAAGTTTATTTAGCTTATTTATTATATTAGCTTTTTGTAAGTAAATAAAACTAGCTTACTAAAGTACTAAAAAACCTTTAGCCGCGTTAGTAATACTTACTTTAAAACTGGTAAAAAATACTAGCGTAGCATTAGTTTTTTATATTAGCTTTTCGYAAATAAATAAAACTAGCTTACTAAAGTACTAAAAAACCTTTGGCCGCGCTAGTAATACTTACTTTAAAACTAGTACAAAATGNCTAGCGTAGCATTAGTTTTTAATTAATAAAAATACCTTGCTTTAATTCCCGTTAATTTCTAAAGCGTTGCTTTAACTTGGTTGGTTAAATAACTTGACAATTACTTCAAATAATGCTTTGACTAGTGTGATCGCTGACTGGTGTCAGAGACCCCGCGGCCATCCCTTGTGCAAGACTGACAAGGAACGATACTAGCTGCTCTGTGTGTGCCGCTAGCATTGGAGCGCCACGGTAGAAGTCTTCCATGATCTGTCTGGATACAGCGCTACCAAATAGCACCGACAGCGGATCGAGCCTGCCACTGAGGCATTCGGCAAGTCGGGGCCCAATCAAATTCATGAGTTTGGCTTCACATGCGAACGCGGGGTGTTGGGTTCGAAGTTGCTCACACAGGTGCGAGGACGTATCGACGTCGATACGATCGCTCCCGCGCAAGACCTTCCCCCCGCGCTGCATTACGATGTAACGGCTCTCTAGTATATCTAACAGTCGCTTCATTAAACGATCATGCTTGGGGATACAAGGGATTGTGGGTATCTCGACGCCCTGCGGGTGCTCTGATAAATTGACATCTAGAGTGATAAATGCTTCATTGACGTAGGCGAGGAGGATATAATTTTGAAGGGGCGAGACACTGCTCCAGTATCCCGCAAACCCGCTTCTGCGAGCGGCGGCCTCGTATATGGAGTCTGATTGCGCTAAAATCTTCAAGGCGTTGAAAGAGCGGTTTGGAGGAGTCAGTCCAGGGGCAAGGCCTGGTGTTGCCGCTATTACCACAACCTCAGTATCAGGGGTGGTTCGCGGCTGATACGAAACCGATGTCCTAGAGGACTGTTCGGTTGAATTCCCCGTGGCGTTTGGTATAATAGTCATCAAGTTGTTCGGGGGTGGATGTGTTGTCAAATTATCGGATGAGCGGTTCTCGCTGGCCAAGGTTGCCATCACCTGGGATTGTGCTAGAGCTGACGATGACTTCTGGGCATGCTCTGTAAGTGCGTTGGGTGAGATTTTAAAGAGCTCATCAGGATGAATATGCAAATGAAGCCGTAGGAGCAGTCCGTTTGCCAATTGAACAGCGGCGATGGAATCCAGGCCAAGTTCCCCGAGTGAGAGGTTAGCCTTCACATTTGAGGCCTCAGCATGGGTGTATCCACCGATTAACTCTTGGAGGACCTCTACATCAGTTTCTAGGCCGATTGAGTTCACGATGCTTCTATTGATAGCCATCGAAGCAACTGGTTACCCTACAACTGGCTATTATACCTAGCAATTTATTATTGTGATCTCGTCAAGGGACTAATAGTGGGAAAAGGCAATACGGAAAGATGCTCTGATGAACTGAATTACTTCACAAGCCCATATTCATTTCTATACTACATTTTTAATTCCGCACAGTCTACATCTTCATTTTCTACGGACTTCTATCTATCATGCTCTCCGGCTCAAGGAAACTTATCACCGGCCTGTGTATTAAATGACATGCTTGAGAAGAGCAGATACGCACTCAAGAATCACAGGCTGACGCCTTGCAGTATCTCGAGAGAGCTCTTCACGGACACGACATTAAGCTCCCGGTGAGTATCTGCAAGTGCTTTGGCGTTACAATACGACCAATCAAAAAGTTACACGAACCTGATGGGGAGCAGACCATGGCCTTGGATATCCCTCCAGAGTGGCGCACGATCACAGCAGGAAAAATGTTCACCAAGATCGCAATCTCGCCGTGATGCCCGAAGCAGGATGCCGACTAGTAGAGCCTCCGAAGCTGGCGCCGGATGGCGTACGGTAAGGAATACTTCCCCATTGTCTGGCCGCCACCTATTGGCCCGGAGAAGCTACAAACGTCTGAGGCTTGGTAGTGGCGTAATAAACGTCTCCGCGGTCTTTTAGGGCGCCACTGTTAAGTTGAGAAGTACGGGGGGTTGACCAGTCTAGAACAACGACACCTGCATTTCGTTTCCTATTGAAAAACATTCTGATATCGCCGGGGCTCTTGTGGCGTCTGCGGTTCCTATGCCATAACCGTGCTCATGCTGTGATCACGATAGCTGCTCATAAATTTGAACTATAATTTGTCATTTTTCGCGACCGGCCCTCTACTCTAAGCGGATAGTGTTTGCATATGGTGTTTGAGACCGACATCTAAGCCTAGTTCAAAAAGTCTCCCTAAGGAGCTTAAGCCCTGCCCTACAAGTGGTCTATAGGAAAGTGGTACTAATGGTAGATTTGTATTGCGGGAATCGCGAGAATATTTTTCAATGGTGAGTTAAATTCTACCTTCTTCGCTGTACTGACAACAGGTTACGACTATTTGCTACCTCCTTCAGAATATTTTCTCGTCCTTCCAAATCGGAACTCTTCGTCGTAACGATATACTGCGGGGAAATCGCCACACTTGCTTACCGTTGTCTCAGACGTGGTTCAACTATAGATAACGGTAAAGTATATGATGCAGACTAGATTACGGGCGGCCCGGCCCGGCCCTATGTCTCATTTCGTGCACGCGCCCCTTCTGCACGTCAATCTCGCGATATCATGCAGGTAGATTCCAAACCAGATTCGATACGATCGAATATGCATGCGTATCCACTATCGCACACCGAACACCCAGATAGATATATTATCTTTCTACCCCTTTGAGCTCTATACACGGGGCGAAGATAGTTGCGGCCTTGCCACACGTTCGCCAGTTGTGAGAATTCCGCGGATCTATCACAGGCGTTGCCAAAAATTCACCCAATAACGCCAACGTTCATCCGTTTGTTAGTTTAGGAGCTTTTGATCCTACTGCCATTACCACGCCATGGCACGACAAGCATCGCCCACTTTGTCTTATTCGAAGTCATGCAACAGAGGCACTCCCCTTATTCCTTGAGCATACCCATTTAGCTCGGCTTCCGCTACTACTTTGGCACGGCTAGTTACCCCTGTGAAGAAGCCATCCCTATCTCATGTCAAGATGCCGTCCTTGAGCTCCATGGCTGAGAGCATTCTCGCTCGGGCAAAGAAACTCGACGCTTACTTGGAGGCCCGAAATATTGCCTACCCATCATTTGATGACGACACCCTCGATAAGTTGCCGGGTGAGCTCCAAGACGAGCGTTGGGCACTTTCAAGCGATGTCAACGGGCTGAAGCAGCTGTGCCGAGGTGCCGCACAGAACACCCTAGACTGCGCATATAGCGTGAGTAGTGACCTATGCTATTTGCTTCAAGATTGAATTGAGAAGAACACAGAATAACCTTGCTCGAAATAGTGGGCCGACGCTCTAGGCCTACGCGTTGTCTATCATTACAAGCTAGCTAACGCCGTCCCCCTCGACGGCACGGTGTCCTATGGCGAGATTGCCGCCGCATCTGGTCTTAAGGAAGACCTCTGCCGGCGGTTCGTCCGTTTAGCTATCGGCAGCCACATCTTTGACGAAGATCTGGAGACACAGCGTGTGCGGCACACTGCGTCTTCTAGGCGCCTAGCTACTGATCAGAAATTCGTTGATGTTGTTGGCTTTGCAGTCGACGAGCTCGGACCTGCGTCATCGAAGCTAATCCATGTATGGGAGAAGTACGCACAAGATGCAGCTGAGCCTAATCAGTCCGCCTTCTCCATGTTCAACGAGACGGAGAAGCCCATTTTTGCCTTTCTTGCGAACTATCCTGAGAGAATGCGGCGCTTTAGCGGTGCTATGTCTTACTTTACCAAAGGAGAGACCTGGGATCTACGACACATATTAACGGCGTTTGATTGGCAATCCATTGATCAACCCGGTGCTAAAATCGTCGACGTAGGCGGTGGCAACGGCCAGATTAGCCAGTATCTTGCTCGCCACACAACGCACATACACTACACCGTTCAAGATCTTTCTCACGTGGTATCGCGAACATCTTCGCAGCTGCCCAGCAATCTTGAGAGCCGCGTCGAGTTTGTCGCGCACAACTTTTTCACACCGCAGACAATGGAACCGCCGACCGCCTTCGTCATGCGCTATATCCTGCACAACTGGGCCGACAAGTACGCAACCAAGATTCTACAGGGTCTCGTACCAGCTATGCACAGAAACACTAAGGTACTTATTTACGAGTACGTGCTTGAGGATGGCCCAGTCACCAATCTCACGGGCCGCTTTGGCGCTCAGATGGATGCTATCATGGCGACTATCTTTAACGCACAGGAGCGCACTGCTGTCGAGTACGGGCGTCTTCTCAAGAGGGCAGACTCACGATACGTAGTACAAGCAGTGCGCCGTCCCCAAGGCAGCACTATGAGTATCATAGAAGCAGGCTGGACAGGGTAGTCTAGGTATGATGGGGATTAGAGGACAGATGGTGGGCCTCGAAGTCTTTAAAATAGTTTCGTTAGGTTTCCGTTGAATAGGTGTTCATCCCTTGGTAGCCTTTGGTAGTAGATCGTTGTTACTCTTCAGTAGAACGAGAATCGAATACCTAAGTTAGAGCCTACTTAGAATGGCTACCTTTCATAGCTAGTATGTGTATGGATAACAAACGAGAGCCAAAGTTCCCTAGTCATTCTTCTAACCTAGGGTCAAGCTATGCAACATTACGTACTTGTAGGAGATCACTAGAAATGAAAAAGGGGGCTCCTAAGTTACGACGTAATCCATTGATAGTCATCGTGTCTGTTTAAAGCTGTTTGCCTATCCTGAGGGGGCTGCTGCAATCGAACCTTTGAATATCACTGTGCTCTATCTTTCCGTCGTACTAAACCTTCCGTAATTCTGTATAGATAGCAGACCACCACGGTGGACTATTTGATGCTCTTGTCAACTGTGGCTTCAAGGTAGGATGATAATGCATGAATCGTCTATCAACTTGTGCGCCACGCTTTTTCTTTTTCTCCGTTTCTCGATTACCATGCATGAATCTCTCTAACGCCATGAAATATGCGTACTACATTGATATGCATACTAAAGCGGCTCGTGTGATCTCCACGTAGACCATACTCTAGCGGCCTGACCTTGTGGCATGGCAATTCTAGAGATTTGTAATTATAAGGAAAAGCAGCAAAACATCGTTTTATTCGTGGAAGATAAAGGATGAGGAGGAAGGAAAATCTACCAAAAGCTAGAACTAGAAATACACTTATATGAATAAAACCATCGAGATATTCCTTAGCTAATCAATCTGGCCCCCCCAATGGTAGATCAACCGAGCTAAAAGAACACGGGATGATGTTCCGTTTCTAAACTTGGCTTAGGAGTTGGTTGTTTACACTGTCCTTATGAGGGCCACGATGGATGGAGGCTATGATCGCTTATCTTGAGTGGCATAGAACTTCCAGAGTGGCCATGCAACGAGAGACAACTTACTCTGAGCCCCGAGGCTAGATATGCAAATCTATCGCCGAATGCACGACCGGGGACTAGCCCCATACTTCCACGACATTCTAGCCCTGGACGTCTTACAACTCAGGGCTGATGAGCGACTGATCAGATCTCTGTTAAGCGCTAGGGATCCATTGTGGTTGACAACCGGTCTGTTGCCCATGAAATGTGGCCGCTGAATGCAGAGTTCGCATGACGAAGTGGCGCATATATACGACCGGGCATTGATGTGCACGGCTTTAGAATACAGGGCCTCATTTGCTCAATTTTACGAGAAGGATGTATGGTAGAACCACTGGAGCTTATGCTCCTGGTGTTTTATCTCAGTGTCAAAAGTAAATGAGGTCAAGGAGTCACTGTGTACTACACAAGGATAGGGGTTGAAGGCATCCCGTGCATATAAACTAGGTAGTCTTCCCACTCCTTTTCAAAACATCAGAGAGCCAGACAATATATGCTCCCATAATTATCATTCCACCATTCGGTTCCCCTACTACCACGTACTTAGAATCGTTCAAGATGACATCCAGGGTTAATGTCTTCTACTTCGGTGATCAATCCGTGGAGCCTTATGACTCCTTGATCGACCTTATACGCGAGATTCAGAACTCAGACCTACTTGGTCCTTTTCTTCGTTCCTGCTTTGATACACTGCTATCTGCTGTTGCTGCCCTCTCCCCTGAGCAGAGAAGGTTTTTCCATGGCCGAGACTTTGCTCAGCTAGCAGAGTATGCCCAAGCCCATAGCATTCATCATGCCGCAATAACCTCTGTGTTAAGCTGCGTAGCCCAGTTGGGATGGTTGGTAATGTATGGACTGTCTTCTTTCTTGCTTTCTCTAGTTTCATTTGATAACACGTTTCTTATACGTTGTGCATAGTCATCGTGAACGTAATGGTCTGGTTTGGCTACAGGAACCATACACAGTTGTAGGTACATGTACCGGTAACCTAGCCGCCCTGACTGCCGCCGCGGCTTTATCGGACAGCGACCTTCTACGCTTCGGTCCTGTTATGATTCTTATTTCCCTTCGGCTAGGAATAGAAGTATCGCGAAGAAGCTATGCTCTAGAGTCCTCGCCTGAACCATGGTCCACAGGGGTATCTGGGGTATCTCTAGAGACTGTTAAGGGTGAACTCCGTCAGTTCAATGAAACGCGAGTGAGTTTTTATATCCCTGATCTTTATTGTACGTCCCTAATAGTCAGAAGCTTCTTCCAGATTTAAAGCATGTCTATATTAGCGCTTATTCGGCTTCATCTATCACCTTCAGTGGACCACCAACGCTGCTCCAGGCATTCCTTTCTTGTGAAACTCTCAGCAGAGCCCGAAAACTCCCCTTGCCTATCTATGGTGCCGATCATGCCGAACATCTCCCTCTGCCCGATCTGGAATACATCATTGGTGATTCATCTCTCCTTAAACGACCTATTCAAGCGAGTAGATCGTTACTTCGCCCTAAGACGGCCCAGCCTCAATCTTTTCGGGAGTTGTTGCATCTGGCCCTCCGGGAGATGTTGCAGAAACCTTTAGATCTTAACGAGGATATTCGTAATATTTCTCAGCACACCACGGGTTGCGACGTGCATTTGACATCGATTGGGCCAGCTCGTATGAGTGGCCTTGAGCGGGCTCTGCAACCCGCTCATGTCTGCCGGTTTGGGTCCCGTCAACTTCAGTNCCCCCCCTGAACGCGACCCGCCACTCTCAGATACTAGCGAATTGATTGCGGTAGTTGGTATGGCCGGCAGGTTTCCCGGGGCAGAGAGCATAGATGAGCTGTGGAAGATGCTAATAGAGGGAAAGGATGAGCATCGACTAGTGAGTTCTTGATCCATTAATTACGCACTGCTCCTTATTAACCGGTCTTATTAGGTACCAGCCGACCGTTTCGATGTGAGGTCGCATGTTGACCAAACAGGAAAGATAAGGAACACTAGCTTAACACCGTATGGCTGTTTCTACGACGGCGTAGGAGATTTTGACATCGCGCTATTCAAGATGTCGCCTCGCGAGGCAGCTCAGACAGACCCGATGCAGCGGCTTATGCTCCTGACCGCCTATGAAGCCCTAGAATCTGCAGGTTATTACGATACCGGTGATTCTGACTCTCGCCCAAGGAACGGCACTTTTTATGGCGTTGCGGGTGATGACTACCGCCAAGCAAACTCGAGCCAAGACGTTGACATCAACTACATCACTGGAGGAACACGTGCATTTGGGCCCGGCCGCGTTAGTTACTACTTTGGCTGGGAGGGCCCGAGCATGAGCGTCGACACAGCGTGCTCTGCGAGCGCTGTAGCAATGCATCAAGCCATCACGAGCCTCAGGCGCAGAGAGTGTGACGTGGCGCTGTCAGGAGGCGCTAACCTGCTGACCTGCTCCGACATGTTTGCCGGGCTGAGTCGTGCCCATTTTGTCAACAAAACAGGGCCCTGCAAGACTTTTGATGAGACTGCAGATGGTTACTGTCGAGCAGATGGCTTTGCGACAGTTGTGTTCAAGCGATTTGGAGATGCCGTTCGTGACAAGGATAACATCCTCGGCATCATCCGGTCTGTGGAAACGTATCATGCTGGCACAGCTATCTCTCTTACCCATCCCGAGGCTGACAGTCAGATTGCACTATTCCGAAGTGTTCTTTCTACTGCGGGAGTGACCATTGATGAGATCGACCACATAGAGCTCCACGGCACCGGGACCCAAGCCGGTGATCTAGCTGAAGCGTCATCCGTTGCCGGCTTACTAAACCGGCCGCGCCCAAAAGATCGTCCGCTAACAATCAGCTCAGTCAAACCCAATGTCGGCCACTCAGAAGCAGCTTCAGGCGTTACGTCCTTAATTAAGGGACTACTCATGTTGCAACACCAGATGATTCCCCAACATATTGGCATCAAGACGCGTCTCAACCCTAAGCTCCCCTCATTTGGAGAGCTAGGCGTCGTCGTGCCTCAGGAGAATATGCATTATGCAGCACTAGCCAAGGATGGCAAGCGACGGATGTTGGTGAACAACTTTAATGCAACGGGCGGGATTACTGCCATGCTCCTGGAGGAGCACAAGCTTAGTCCTTCGTACGCCGCAGACAAAAGGGCACACTACCCAATAACTGCTTCAGCTGCTACGGCGGCGGCGTTAAGTAGCACCTTAACGCGGCTCCTAGTGCATATACGGGCGAACCCTGCGATTAATCTCTCGCACCTGTCATACACGCTCACAGCGAGGCGGTTGCATCATAAGCACCGCTTCGCGTGCGTAGTACAGTCCACAGACGAGTTGATTCAGAGGTTTGAAGCGGAACTCGCTGCTCCAAAAGCGAGACATGGGGAGCAGCCATTCTGTGTATTCGTCTTCACAGGCCAGACCTCTACCCTCCCTCAAGCGAAGGCCCTATTTGAGACGAATGCTACCTTCCGCAACCACATCCTCCACTCAGACCAGCTATGTCGCGAAATGGGACTACCTTCCTTCATCGATGTTATCATAGGTGGAGGTGAGAATTTCGCTAGTGTTCAACAACAATTAGCTCTCGTCGCGCTTGAGGTTGCCCTAGCTTCTCTATTCCAATCGTGGGGAACCCAACCCAAAGCAGTGATAGGCCATAGCTTAGGTGAATATGCTGCGCTTTGCGTTTGCAACGTGCTCAGTCTTGCCGACACTCTCTGGCTCGTCGGCAAGCGTGGCCTCCTACTCGAATCAACTTGCAAACTGAATGAGTACGCAATGGCTGTGGTCGCTATCTCTGTTGCTGACGCAGCTAAGCTGCTTCAGACATTCCCTCACTGTGAGATTGCGTGCTGCAATTCGCCTCAGCATACAGTTCTTAGCGGCACGGATACAGACATTGGTCTTCTCCTGTCATATCTGACGTCGGTAAATATCAAGACTACAAAACTTCACACGCCGTACGGCTTTCACTCCCGACAAATGGATAGTATCCTCACAGACTATCGGCGAGTGGCCCAAGGTATTTCGTTCCAGAAGCCTACCGTAACCTTCGTCTCTACGCTCCTAGGTCAAGTAGTAGGGCATGAAAGCAAGTTGGACGGGGATTATTTGTGTCGACAGACTCGAGAACCAGTCCGTTTTGAAGATGCTCTCTATAAAGTCGAGAGACTCGTGGAGAGCGGGCAGAAGGCTTTCTGGATTGAACTTGGGCCCACGCCAGCTTGCCTATCGATGATCGCCTCTACTCTCCAGGCAAAGCCAACTGTACTAGCAGCCGGGCTCGATCCAAAGAAACCAGATTGGGCTACATCCAGCAATGTCTTAAGCATGTATTATACGAACAATGGGTCTATACGATGGGATGAGTACCACAAGGAGTATCTAGATTGTTTACAGCTGCTGCAGTTGCCATCATACCCGTTCGACCTGAAACGATACTGGATTCAGTACGATGGTGACTGGATGATCCGCAAGAACCAGAAGCCACTATCCAGCGAAACTACAGCAGCGCCTTCGAGGGTAGAGCTGGAGAGCTCTACCTTGCACAGTATTGAAAGCGACTCGACAGAAAAGGGTGTTCGAAAGATCACTTTTTCCACTGAGCTTGCCGGCCAGGGCGTGGGAACCCTGTTAAAGCATACCAAAGACCGCGGAACATCCATGTTCCCTAGCTCTATATTCGTCGACATGGCGATGACCGCTGCTTCTCATCTTTATAAGACCTCAGGTGAAGCCTTCAAAATGATGGGAGTCCGAAATCTGGAAATCCCCATGGGATATATACCAGCAAGCACATCTTCACTCATAACGGTAGCTACGCGGTTTCCTACGGATACGAACGAGGTCCACGTCTCAGTCGCTTCGTCCACAACAGGCGAAAGAACGGAGCTTGTAAAATGCAGGGTAGTCGTGACAAATGATGAGGATTGGGCAACAGAAGCTAACAGCAACGCGTATCTGCATCAATCTCGGATGGAGTTGCTTCACTTCTTAGATGCCAACGGGCAGGGATCTCATCTAACGCGCTCTGACATTCGTCAATTCACTGGATTCGATGACGCATCTCATGGCATTGAAGAAGTCATTCTCAACACCAGTACTCTCGAGGCTGTCGGGCAACTCAGTATTCCACCTAGCACGGGTAAATATGTATGCAATCCGCACTGGCTAGAAGCCTTGATGCAGCTTGCGGCCATTCCTCTCAACGCTTCACGTCAGTCTCGGTATACATGTTGCGGTTGGGGCAAAATGCATTTGCTGATGCCGTTGGAAACCGGCAAGGTGTACCGAGCCCACGTTCGCGCGCGCCCATATGGAAAGTCCGGCGCAATGGTCGGTAATGTTCACGTGCTGGACGGAACCGGGTCTGCCGTAACCGTGATTCAGAATTTGATTTTCCGCCCGGACTTGGCGGATACCAATGGCATATCCAATACAGTCTGCGCACGCGATCCTGATCTCGAGCTACGTTCCGCTGTGGAACACCAGGGGCGCCCAACTCTGCCGCCACCCTCACCCCTTCGGGAGAAGTCAAGTAGTGGCAGCGCAATAACATATGCAGCAGACTCTCAGGAAATTAGCCCTCAAAGCGACGCATCCGGCAGTGTAGCGAGTTACCCGCTAGAGCCGTCGGGGCTTGAAGAGCCAAGGAATAGTCAACCCCCTATTCCGAGCGGGAAACCCAGCACTAATTTCGAGACTATTATTGATATCCTAGCTGCCGAGATAGGCGTGCAGTCGGAATCCCTCACCGACGACATTTCACTGCAAGACCTTGGGGTTGACTCAATCATCGAGTTATCAATCGTTGCCCGCCTCCAGGAGCATACGTCAGAGGCTCTCCCTTCAGCATTCTTGTTAAAAAACAACAACGTCCCAAAACTCAGGGCCTTTTTCGCTAATGCAGTGTGTTCTACTTGAATCTTTATTTTGCTTGGAGATAAGTAGCTAGGCAGAATATTAATTCGCTATTTATCTATGTATTTTACTTGAACAAGACTAAGCTTTATTGTTAGTGCTCAAGCATTACTTAGCACAGCTGGATCTAGAGCATGGTAGGTTTTATTCCTTAGTAAGCCAACCTCGGATAACGAAAATCCGACTAATTGGGTATGCAACTACATTTAGAATCGGCTCGAGGCAATAATCTTCTGTCAATGGGACATATAGTTAGCTCGGCATCGGTATTAAAAGTTCTATGCTATACTAAAATAGTACACGCACGTGTTGCAGCAACTTAAAATGAATGTTCCCGACGATCCCAGATAACCGATAATAGCCTCCCTGTGATTGCAATACTCGTAAGACCGACATTGTCGCCGCCCAGATGTCGGCGATATCGATTCGCCATTCGTGCCCAATCCGGATTGATAGTAATATCGTGGTCTCCTATGCGAAAGGTATATGAATGTAGTACGCCGGCATCGAAAGCCACTTGCGGCAATTGAGGTCATTCTAGTAGTATAAGATGTTCGTAAATGAAGATTCGAGGGAAGTTAATGGGCCGCAGAAGCTCTCTTTCCTCCTGCATAACGATGACTGAGGCAGATACTGGCATATCTAGGAATGGACAAAGAAATTAAAAACTGAGGAAACTAGAATCGAGAGACTAATATCCGGTAGGGCAATCGTCAGAGCCTACAGGTCTCTATGCCCCTGCATACTTAAATACCTATATGGTTCACGCCTCATTTACCGAGGGATCGAGGGAGGTCCTTCCCTTATTCAAGCTTTAGTCTTGTATGGATAACAGACATGCTACACCTGTTACTGCCTATCTATCCTTCGTATTGTACCTGACCTTGAGACTTCCATTCTGTGACAGTGATAAATGCTGTGTCGCAGGCCCCTTTTCGCATAGTGGCTAAGTAGGCAAGCACTCTTTAGGACCCTTGATCTCGCCGGGGTGGGTTCAAGGTTTGCTTCAGCATAAACACTAGTTGCGCGGAGAGAGTACACACCAAGTGTGGATTCTTTACTACTAGGCTTGATTCGAGACTCTATTCAACTATCAAGACCCGAATGTTTATATGGTAAACAAGCCACTGAATTTTCTGTTGTGGCAAACCCGACAATGTTTTCGATCAACTACACAAGTTTACAGCGAATTCAGACAAGATGGGCTCAAGTAAAAAGATGCAATCCAAAAAGTCCCGAACTTTAGAGGACCCCTGAAACCCTCGAACCCCAAATACGACCTGTAAGTAGCTCCAGGGAGCACCCTTCTCATCCTAGTTACGTCGAAGTCTGGAAGTCCTTGACGAAGAGAGGAAGGTTACCACATCCCGTAAATGGTTATACTTCGCAGTTACTATCGTCATTACTGACTTTGAGCCGTGTAGGAAATCCCGCGAACTCCCCTTTGCGAGGTCCTTGTCACGGCGCAGAAGTACAGCACTAAACCACGATACTATCAGAAGATAGAACGTTATCAAGTCGAACGAACCTGACCGTCTGCACCTTGTATACCAGCACCCCGATAGTCCTAGCGCACCTTCATATACGACACCTTATCCCCGATCGAACCGGCCAGTTGCATCACCAATCGCCTCATCCGCCAACCTGCCGGATGAAATTCCCCGACCCAGTGTCCGTAACATGCAATCGAGTAGAAGTCTCGAGCGCTTATCGGCGAGAAAAGCGAAATTTCTCGGATCCGAGCTTCACAGGTGCCGAGGCTTAGCTCACATCATTAATCAATGAAATTCGAAGCGGAATCCGAAAAAAAACGAATAAAAGTAAAATGAAGAACAATCTTGACATAAGGCAACAAAAGATCAAGGCGGCAGATGCTGCATTTGAAGTAGCCCAGGCATTACTACGAAAGCTTAAGTAAGTATTCAGTGTCATCTTCTAAGGCGCAATTGCTAACTTGAACTTCTGGAAAAGAACCAGCTGGGAAGATGGCTCTACTGAAATGGCAAAAGGCCAGTTCCAGGTGGAGACCGAAAGGTTGGAAGAAGAGATTAGTAATTTGCTTGTCGCTAAGGCCACCATGCATGCGCACTTCCAAGTTTAAACTCGCGGGCAAACAACTGGACACAGGTCGGTAGCTGAATCATGTAATCTTATCTTAGAGTATGCCAAAGAGAAGCGCGTTAGCCAGGAACGGTGGGACGTCTGCGTGGCCCTCCATATTGCTGCTTATCGACCTACCATACTTGAACAAGCCTAATCAAAGTTTGTTACTCCTGCTTGAACATTGCTTAGTACAACCAGGTCGATAGAATATGATGCTTTATTCTTCATAAGCTAGCACCACATTGGCCGAGTGAGGGGTTCTGTCACCACGAGCTAGGCGTATTGGGGCTTCCTCCGTTGCCTTATCTTTCTACTCCCTATTTGCAAAAGCCGTGGTTTTATGGTGGGCAGAAGTTATAAAACCCACTCGCTATCTCTCGGCACCTTTCATAGTTATAGCAAAGCCCTTGCTCACATAATTTGATAGCTTAGTACCCTATATTTAACTTAGGGGTTTTGCTTAGGTTAACGTTTAATTGCCCATTATTAAATTGTTATTTCCTGATTTAAATGGTTTTTATTTCGTTACTTGTTCCTTAGCAAATATCTAATCAACTACTGCTTATAACGTTTAGTTAAAATGAAGTTAAGTTGTAAGTCAATTTAAGTACTTGGGTATGTTGCGCAAAGGTGGCTGGTACACCACACTCCCCGGCCTACATGTAAAGTGTAGATCGCTGAAAGCTCTCGGCTATATTCTTTGCTTTTACTTATTTTGAATATACTACTTTCACAACGACCGCATTATATACTCTTTACCGCTTTCAACAGCTTGTAGTTTAAAAGAAGTAGGTCACAGTACGGGTAGAGCCGTTATTAGGCTACATAGGTAGGGAGTCCACTACAACCACGAAATGTAGCCAATGTAGGTGGCTAGGTTCGGATTGGGCTTTTATTTGAATTTGCTTTTTATGCAGAGTGGCAGCCAGCCGAGTCCACAGCCCCCCAATATTACGTGCGTTCAAACCGTGCAGCCCTTTTAAGTGAATAGATGCATTATGAAATATTACGACAAAAGCGACCAGTTACTTGACGATAAATGGAAAACAAGACCAAGACAATACAATTAGACTCTAGTGTTACGGACATCTAACCCAATGTTTGGAATTTCGTTCTTATCGCATCCTAACCTCTTCTATCTCCGTACCTTTTGCCTACTTAGTTTGTAAAATTGTATTGTTGACCGATTGGGCTTTAGAACTACGTAGTACATATGCATTCTCACCATATAGAACCTGCTGGCTTGTAGGGCTTCCGTAATGCAACGTAACAGCCGTCGCGATAGCAACCCCGCGCTGTAGTATCAGCTCGGATTGTCGCCTGTAAGGCTGGGGAGAAAGCGTCATTTACACAAACATTGACATCTGATCTATCCCATCCCTTAACAAAAGAGACTTATTCTATTCCGATTCTAAAGATTCACCACAATGGCGGAAGCCAGTAGAATGGTAGGAGCAGCAAGCTCCAATCATAGCCCCCCAGCCACGAATCTCAAATACGAAAATGAGGCAAACGATGAGTCCACGCCCTCCATTTATAATTCGGCGGGTGGACTACCAGCAACTCCACATTCCTCCGACAAGCCGTCAGACCTTTTTCTCAGAAACAAACTTCGGGAAGCAGTTCAAAACGATGCTCCTGAGGAGATCGAGTCCCTCCTGGGTCAAGGCGCTGGAATCAATGCAGACGTTGGTCTTGGAAAGACCTGCTTACATATCGCATCGGAACTTAATCATCCTCGGGCCGCCAAGGCGCTTCTAGCTCACAGGCCAGATGTTAGCATCAAAGATTCTATGCATAGTAAGACTCCACTGGATATTGCTGCTTGGAACGGCTTCGAAGAAATTATCGAGGCTTTGTTGGAGCATCCAAGCATAGATCCGAACATACAAGACTTCTACCATAAATGGTCACCACTCCATCTAGCTATACTCAATGGTCACAGAGCGGCTGTAAATGCCCTCCTAGCTTCCAAAAGAGTAGATATCAACCTGGTGGATTTTAGGGGAAGAACACCAGTGCATATCGCTGCCGGCGATGGACTTAGCGATATTCTCAAAGACTTGCTCGAGGCGGGGGCTACAATCGACGTACGAGATGGGTCAGGCAACTCGCCTCTGCATCTTGCTGCACAAGCAAGATGCAGTGCTGCCGTAGAAATTTTGCTGAGCAAGGGGGAAAACGTTAATAGCAAAAACCAACTTGGTGAGACACCTCTACATACAGTGTGCAGCCAGTACATAGGGCGTGGCGTCATCGGTGGCAACGTCGCCTCCGTCGTTACGGCGCTGTTAGAAAATGGAGCAGATACGAGCGCTAGAGTCGGGCGCCTGGGGGATACCCCATTACACCTCGCCGCCCAGTTCGGACTTCTAGAAGGCGTGAGGACCCTCCTGAGGTCTAATAATCGCATCACTAGGCCTGACAGACTAATAACACATATTAATTCCACGAATTGTGAAAATCTAACGCCACTTTCTATTGCTATCCGCCACCAACATACTGAGATCGTTCGATTAATGTTGGGTGAAGCAAACCCTGAGGCAGATTTGACCCTTAAGGGACCCCTGGGCCGCTTAAGATACCCTGGTGTTACCATGTTGGAATATGTTTTCCGCAGTGGGAACACGGAAATTGCTAAGCTACTCCTACAACCGACACATTCAACATACCAAGAGATGAATTCGTCCTGGCACTCCGATGTTCAGTACACACCTCTTACTTGGGCCGTAAATGAGGGGAACCTTGAGATGGTAGAGGTCTTACTTGAGAGTGGCGCTGGAATCGACACACAGGATGCGTACTCGTATAGCCCACTTCGTCTGTCAAGTTCCCTTGGGCATGTCGAGGTCACAAAACTTCTACTCAGATTCGACCCGACAATAGACCTGAGGGAAGAGAAGAGTGACTGGACCGCTCTGCATTATGCATCCTGTTATGGGCACTATCAAATAGTACAACTCCTACTCGAGAAGAGAGCAAATGCCTGCGCAAGGACAACTCAAGGCCCCGAGGAGGTACTAGGCGACAGATGGACGCCACAAGCCCCTACGGGTGGTGGCGATACGCCACTGTCCCTTGCCCTGTACATGTTCCATGCTGAATGTATTAATGTGCTTCTAGGTTGCCTAAGATCAATGCCTAATAACGACGATCCAGGGCAGGAGAGGCGTTACCTAGGACTTGAAAATGATCATGACCGCGTAATGCGGTATAGCCTCGACAGGTTGAAGTGGGCAGCCAGCCATAAAAGTATACACGACCTACTCAAGTTTGTGCTAAAGCAGGAGATAATTATGGAATCGTACGTGACCAATAGGTTCGACTGCATGATACAAAGGCGAGATATGCGGTTGTTCGAAGGGATAACGTTTGCTCTCCGGGACTTTGGTGAAGAAAGACTTAAGAAGGAGAGACCTTTGTGGTCCGCTTTAGAATGGGCAGTATATTGGCGGGATTTGGAATTAGTGGACATAATGCTAGTATCTGACAACGATCTAGGGAAGGCTCGAGAGGATGCAAAAGAAATGGCCCAGGCTTTTAGCGAAGTGGTTCATCAAGCTATGACAGAAATGAAAGAAGTGTCTTCGATACCGTGGCCCGAACGCGACTCCACTGCTACATTGGATAGCCTAGGGGGTCGTGACACTTCCGAGGGAGAGTTGCGAGATCACGACACCCAGGTTTCTAAGGACACGGATACAAACGTGCCAGGCCATTATCTACATATCTTTGGAGGCCAATTCACACTGTCCGGCGCATATCGGGAGTTCTACGAAGCGTTCCGTAAGATGGAGGAAGACTACATCGACATCCGGGATGCTCTACAATATGGCATCCCAGTGGACCCCAGCATTGTCAGTATAAGGGATGGGGACAGGGTGCTGCCTTCACCCACTCTTGGTCAAAACATTAGGGCATCGATTGGGGACTTCTTCGCCGGAATCATCGACGTCTATAAGGGCGAGGACGGTGTTGCATTACTTCGTCGTTCTCGAAAAGTAGATGATGTGGTATACGATAAGGGCCCAAGCGCCATTATGGAGTCAGCTAGGGCACACATCAATAACAGCCAACAAAGGTCTGGCAAACCGAGTACGAAGCTCGAGGAAAAGGACTTGCAACTACGGTGGGTACATCTCCCCGCCAATAATGTGAGTAATACCATACCCATTGTCTCCAGGGAAAGTAGTTTGCATCGTCTAGATGAATTGACCTAATATCCGGTAATTAGATGCGATGGATGGAGGTAAGTGAAATACAGAACTTCCCTCCGACCTCTAATATTACGTTCTTCAATTAACCACAGAGTCTTAGGATTTGAGTGCGAAACTGCTGCGGGTTAAAATATCTAGCAGTGAAGAACAGAATCTATCCGCTACCGATTGGATATCACAAGACTTTCTACAGCGGAGTTGGCACCAACTCCCCATGGGAATGAAGCCGGCATGCTTAGTACGTCAACTTCGGCGCAATGATGGTAATCTCAAGCTAATATGCGCGTTTAGAAGTTGTTTACAAATCCTACAACAGGAAGTAAGGCATCTAGAGAAGTTGAAAAGGAAGAGAAGTCCAACTTGGACCCGGATGAAGACGATGCTTCCAAAACATGCCCACGGCTAAAGGAGAGACCAGAGGATAGCGCGCCTGCCGCTCTCGCGTTATACGTAAGACAATCTGAGTACTAAGAAACACACCTGCGCGATTCTAATAGTCCTAGATGCCGTATTTTACATTTAGTACTCTCACAGATGAGGAATACAATCCAGGACCGACCGCCCATCAGCAAAGGGAGGAAGAGGCCGGTATAGGGGATAAGGTTTCATCACCCAGCTTCCAACAAACTAATTCTTATGGAAGTCCTATTTTTAGACTTATTAGATCTATCAGGCCCAGGGTTAGGGCAACCTGGCTCGGAAGAGGAGAGTCAGAGAGTGAACAACCTCACTTATCCAGGACGGGGCACACTCTCTCCACCATTCCTCAAGTCGGAACCTACCAAAAGCTCATCGAAGCTTATAAGGAAAGTGGAGCCATTCTCCATGTTTCACAAACGCTGGACGAATATTTTCATCATTCCTTTCCCGACCAGGCCGCTCAGGAGGATCTACGATATCGCAACCGGACACAGGTAACATCGAAACGAATCCGCGATGTAGGGCTTCATGGTAATGGCCGAGTCGACTGGACAATCATTAGGGTAGACCACTTGTGGATCTGGATTATTGATGATAGTAAGTCCTTAGACGTGTATTGGAGCTGTATGCCGAAGGAACCTGACAAATAGCTTCCAGAAACCATCATTAGCTCCTCCACCCACCGCATGGATAAGGTACAAGACCCAATACTTGAGGGGATCTGGAAACACATGAATTCAGATAAGGTTAAAAGTGGGCGAAGGTCGCTACCATCCTCGTCGTATGGAATGGCTCAATTCATAACAGCCTTTTGCATCAACTTTTTTCATTCTGCCACTTGTAAAGTCGCTGGTGTGGGGGCCACAACTGGCGAGTTCCCGCCGGTGAAAGAATCAATTCCCGAAATATTCAAGAACGAGATCAACAAAGCAGTAAGACACATCTAATAGAGCTTATGGTATTAGCCTCTAATGATTTATCAGAGCAGAGACGAGACGCGATTATTAGACGACTTTACAAGTAACATTAGGAGCGTCATCTCGGATCTCGGGTCTACAGTTCCTCAGAAGACCGCGGACCTCGAATTCCAAGCTAGGCAGCAAGTAAAGAACAACTTCTTGTCCATTCAGAAAGCATCGGAGCTTCTCAAGCAGATAAAAGACATTCGCGACGAGCTGAATATGCTTAAATCCATCCTGACCCAGCAAAAAGGTGTATGGAATGAGCTTCGTGACACCCAATCCGAAGAACACAATCTGAGAGGCCCCGCGTATGCGATTAATAGCGTCGATGAGATGGATGCTCAGGCCGCAAGAGTGCAAAGTGCAGTTAGTAAAGTTACCCCCTTGCTTACTATCATTCTAACCACGACGCATTTTAGGTCCTATCGACGCTAGATCTTGAACAGAATAAAGCGTCGATTCAGGAAGCGATGACGTCAAGAGAACAGGCACAAGAATCAATACGTCAAGGAAGGACTCTGATGGCGTTTACCGTGGTAACAATATTTTTTGTGAGACTACCCGAGAATGTTATTGCCGTATTCCCACCTACTAACCTAGAAACGGTTGGCCTAGTTACCTGGCTCGTTCCTCGTCGCTTTATTTGCGTTGAATATTGCCATCTTTCCGCACTCGGGAGAAAATGTGTCTTGGCCTAATTGGGTGTTCGGTGTCACGTGTAAGTTGAAAAAAAAAACTAGACATCAATATGTTGAGCTAATTCTCCACGCCGTAGTCGGTCTTACGGTTGCTTTCTTGGCAATCGTCTTGACTACCACTTTCTATCTTGATGCTGTCAGGCAGTTCATCAAGAAGTTGAATGAGAAGACTCAAGCAAAACCAGCACCTGTCGGTGTATCAGCGTTAGCGGTATAATGAGACAGATGTAATATGTTAGTTCGGGCGATCTGCCCACGGGGGTCAGCTTGATTAGCTGAGGAATATTGCGATGGTTTTATTTCATGTAAGAAGGGTATTTCTAGTTCTAGCTTTTTTTTGTCCTTTATTTTTCACCAGGAATAACTAAGATCTGTTANTTTTTTTTTTTTAAATTACAAATCATTAGAAGTGCTATGTGACAAGGTCAGGTCTCTAGTGCGTGTTCTACGATTGCCACAAGGCTGCACCAGATGTTACCGCAGCTACACCAAAGGAAGTGATCGTGGAGTATAAGGATACGTGAACAAAGGAGACATTCTTGTATGTAGGTAGGGTAGTACGTAGAGAGGATTTAGGAGCCTTGCACAACAACAAGAGTCTATTACCCACCATACGTATAAAGGGACCTGACAGTGATATATGCGGATGTATAAGATATACTTGAAGTTTGTTTAAATATTAGTCAAATATATTTTAAACAAAGTTTATAGGCAGCGGTATTTAAAACTATTTAGCGGCTAAGCAACTAGGAATCCAACAAGGGACATTTTGTCAAGTAACTCACAAATAAAAAATTTGCAATCAAACGTTAATCTCAATAAGGGGTTTTATCTTAACTATAACAGGTGGCCTCTTTAAGCGGCTTATAACCAGCTCTGTTGAGCGATGTGTTGATTCGGGGGTAGATGCCGTAAGAATTGTGCTTTTACATATATCGCTAACCTCAAGAGGTAGATTCTCTTAGTAGTAGGCAAGCAAGGTCTTTCGCCTTTATATAATTCACAACAAACATCATGATTTTATACGCTTGATCAAATCCCCGGAAGTGCTAAATGAAGTTCAGTAATGGGTTGATTTACACGTCTTGTTTTAATAACAGCAGCTAAGAATTGTAAACGCGAAATAAGATTTAAGTTCATTGTTTTGGCTTCAACGGCCGCTTGAGGGTGCATACTGACTTTACTCTTTCCTTGCAAACAAATATAGCTTTAAACTAAAGCTGCCAACCTTAAGTAGCCGTTCCCAAGTCCCGACGGCTTCTTTCACGGCTTTACTGAACAAGACACTTTTTAAAAGCAAGTCTTCGTGTCTTAGGCCGCCCCTCAAATACCGTTCCCGTTATTGTAGTTATTAGCAGTAATAGGCGTTTTGCCAGAAAACATCAAAACCGTGTGGATATCACCCATTTCCTCTCTTATTGGCCCGTTGTGCTCCCATGCATTACCAATACATGAGGATGTTTTGCGATCTTACTGTAACGAGGCTTTCGAATCAACCCCTTCTAGGGATTCGAGCGGGTGGCGATGAAAGATATTTGTGACCCTCAAACTGAGGAGACTATTAACATGGATATCCGCATCTGTGTGGCGATTAGAAGAGCTTTCACTTAGGTCAGGATGCATTTGGGGAAATCTCTGGGGTGTATTAAGCAAATGAAACTACCCTTCATGTCCTCGACCTTGATGGTGATAAGATACCGCCGAATTACGACTATCGATGCTCATTCCCCACCATGGGCTTGATTACATACTAATCATATAGACCCGGTACAAAAATTCTCTAATAGCGAGTCCCTTCTGTGAAAGGTACAAGGTGATATAGCAAACAGTACACTAAACAAACACCCGTTCTGTCAATTATCACGCAGTGACTCTTAATCATACTGGCTTCATTACTACCCAGTGAAGTCCACCTCAAACCTACTTCTTAGAATCAAGCTTTTGCAGTACTCTCGCGGGCGCGGGGGCCGGGGTTGGAGGGGGCTTCGAGCCTGTGGCTGGTGTGTACATGCTCGGGGTATTCCTCTCGACTGTCTACTTCATTTTTAGCGTATGAAAAAGCCGTTAGCCAACGAATGATAGTAAAGTCTTCCAATGTGTTTTTGTGTAAAAAGAAATAGATGAAAAAGGAAAGGAAATAGAATGTGAAGAGGAAATGAAGATAGAAACGGGCAAAGCTTAGACGAACCTGCAGTGCCGTAGCGAACATCTCAAAGCACTCGCCGAGACAATCATTGGTGCTATGGCCAACGGGCACGAGGCCGGTTTCGATGATGGCTTTGATGTGCTCCTCAATCTTGGAGAACTCGTTCCGGTCAGAGCGGTACCTATCCGGGAGCCCGCTGTTGTGCAGGAGCGCTAGGATTCCAGAGATGCCCGTATTGACGGCCGCAATTATAGTCTACGTACGCCTTTAATTAGTCTCGCTAGACGGAGGGAGACAGTGGTTCGATCGACATTGATTTGCCTCGGGAGTTACACTTGATGAATAACATGTGGTATAGGAGAGGGTGTACTTACGATAGGGGTTCCATTGTGCTTTGACATGGCCCCGAGAGCCGTCAAGACAGCACTTAGCGCCAATTGAGAAAGCATTAGGGTCCAGGCAACGATGCTGACGGCGTGGTAATAGTACATGTACTTTGTTTTCTTGAACAGGACTTTCTCACCATTTGCTGTTAGTCATGTGTGCTGTGGGCGAAAGTTTGGAGCGGACTTCCGCTCCTGTGCTTAGGGGGTAGGAATCACACGAAGCACATCGATGGCATCACTCACCGTCATTGTAAAGTCCGTCCTTGAAACCCC